>KZ346051.1:59963-81033 GCA_002352805.1 Teladorsagia circumcincta | reverse complement strand
AAGAAAAAGGTGCTTCGCCTTTACGAAAGGTATATATATCTAATATTACTAGGATATTTTATGTTCACTTTCTGGGTACCTGAAACGCTTCACTAGCTAGAATTTTCATAATTTGGGGCGTCACTGGTGAGAAACCCTTGGGAGGCGACCTGACCGCGCACTCAACGAAGCGTGGTCTGCCTTTCTCCCTCCAGCAGTGACGTGAAAGAAGTACAGAGGCTTCGCTTCATACATTCGCACTCACTGCCTTTATGGCCCTGGACAGGCTGAAACTACCACGAAACCCTTCTGAAAAAGCTCATCACTCTCTTGGTTTATAATATACTCTTTCTCACTATTTATCTTATTTTTGATCAAAGTATTCTGCCATTTTGGGAAATTCCGTTGATCCCATCTTTTGCTTGCTTTACAACGGTCGTGCACGGAAACGCATGGTTCTATTAGCCTCATAATGGTGGCTTGACAACCATCCGTAACTGTAAGGAATGAAAGAGCGTGGAAAGTTGGGTTTATTGTGAAAACACTCCGAAAGGCTAAGAAAATTAACATTAGCTCGAATTTTGGTCGCGCAATTGTCACAAATGTTGCTGACGGGATTATTCTCCCCGTGTGTAGTCACCAGGAGATTTCTTTGGTCTCCACACCTAAGGCATGGACATTTTACTCTTCTATTGCATGCTAAAAGTCACGCTTTTGACACAGCACGATTAACCCTGAAGGTCCGGGGTAATCCTGAAAATTCACCATCACGGCAGTCGAGGAGCAAGGAAGCTGCGCTATGTAAACATCCCAGTACTGCCTTACAAGGCCATCGTCCAGTATGTTAAGTGTTTGTAAACCAGAACTTCTTCAAAGCTCTCTCAATAGGCTTGAAGGCGGATCCACGATAAGAACGAAGATTGAAGAAGGAGTATTTCATCCTGTTAAGGGACAGGCGGACTCCATCAGGGTGCGGACTAACGATTCGCATCGAGTGATGTGCCCTCGACGATCTGTCATGGCCTTCCCTTTTGCGCAGTTGGCTGGGAACGCCCACTGACTATCTAATACTCACAGCAGGTCTATACGTGCTGAATTTAAACGGCAGAGAGAGAGCGTGTGAGTTGAAGAGGACACAGCGATGAGAGTCGGATTAATGCGCAAATCAACGGGCAGGAAAGAGGCCACTTTTCTTGAGTTTCGCCTTTATGGAAGCGCTGGATGATGGACAGTCGTCGGTGCAATAGCATTCGCAGGAAAGTCGTGCCATTTTCATGCCCACCAGGTTCATTGAAGTATCACGAGCTTCGAGCTAGGTTTCAGGTTTATCGACCTGACTAAAGGATCCCTTGGACGAATGGTCATGGAGGTTCTCGAGATCATTATCAATGTGGAGGGAGACGTTGAACAGTGTGATAGCCATGTCGGCCAAATTTTTCAGCACCACTGTCAAGAAAGTCATGCGTAATGTGGTAATATCCAAACAGAACTGATGAACGCCGAATGTTTTGCTTCCAATCCCCTAACGAAGAAGCTCACCACGTGAGGATGGCAGCTGCTCACATATGGTCGTGAACTCATCTGCTGGAACAGAGTTGAGCCGTTGCCCAGGAAGGGCCCGATTTACCGCTGCTTTTGTTGTGCTATTGTTGTTCCCTTGGTAAGAATTTCACTGAGTTCCTCTGTCTATGGAAAAGGGCATGAAGTTTGTAGATCTGTGCCGAAAATAGATGCTTGCAACGACTTTTTGCGAGCTTTTTCATGCGATGATTGCTCAGCTGCACAACGTTCACAACGCTGTGTGTAGTCGATCGGAATTCTTTCGCGTGAAAAGTTTTTCTCACCAAGGGACGAGAATGCGAAGAAGAACGACAAGTAGGGCCCCTGTTTCACCTCTTCTAATAAAACATATTTTCGACTAACATTCCCATGGACGGAGTTGTTGTGACGACAGATGGTACGATTTTCCATTCGCATGGTCCAAAGCTCAAATCCTGGATCCAATCTCATCCAGTTCAACAAACCTTTAATCTCTCGTGGGTCGATTCATTAGTGTTACTGAGGCTCTGACCTCTACATTGGCTACTCACACTAGTGTCACACTTCTTCAGAAAAATAAAACTGACTGGTTCATCGGCTGGCCATCTTATGCCACTATGAAAGGCATTAGTTACCCCTATCCCCCAAATCACCAACCATCACCCTCATCATTTTGGCTGTTTTTATAGTAGATTCTGAGACCAGTCGACATAGCCCAGCTCCACCCACTTTTCCCTCAAGAGGTCAGTAGAACCGTAGAGCGGGAGGTGGAGGGGAGGGGAAAGGAGCTGCATATATCTGAAGAACGGATATTTCCAATTTTTTCTACTAACTCATTCCCCAAAGTCGTCACACTACCCCACGACCCCTTTAGCGCCCAAGAATACGAGCCCCCCATCACGAAGGAAGGAGAATTCTTCTACCCAGTCTCCATTCGAGGGCTTGCGCGAAACAGAAACTTAAACACTTCATTGCTTGCCATACCACACCCACCCAACCCCTCATCGATAACCAACTGGTAATTGTATATATTTCAACTGGAAACTTCAGTTTTCATCACAAAAACCTTTTGTGTTCTTTGACACTGTGATAAGTGCTTACCGTTTTCAGTTCCAAGCTTATTATTAGGTAGTGTGATGAATTAAATTAGCTTCACTAAGGAATGCTCCTGCTCACCCGGTGGTCGGATTTGAAACGCACTGCCACTCTTCTTATTTTGATTTTTGCTCAGGATTTCCAAATCCGTCATATTTCATATGATCGCATTTCTTAGATTTGAGAAGGATCCTAGGACCCAAAATGCGGTCGCTTCAAGTTCGAAGCTACTTCTTCTCACCATCAAATCAGATCTCATAGATAGCATTAGTGGAACTTATGTGGCCATAAGGTATGCTTCGCCCGATCAGGGCAGGGATCCCGTTATCCTGGTGAGGTACACATGCTTTCCCCGAGAACTTTTGGAGAAATGCAGCGCTCACTAGTTCTCGGGGATATTTCCCCTTATTATGTCATCGGGTAATATTCCGAAAAACCGGTAGGCGTGATCTTCCCCTGGGAGCTTCCGAGAAGAGCATATCTTACAGGATGGGATCCCCTTCCTTTTCGGGGGAGCCTAACTTGCGACCCGTGGTGCAATTGTCGGAGGACAGGGGAAACTGTTTCGAAAAGGTAAATGCCATGAATAATCTTACCTCTGGATCAGTGAATTTATCCTTCAACTGTGGAGTGATCGGGGTTCTGTTGTTCCTCACCATTGCTTGGAACTCGAAATAACGTCGCTCTTCAAAGCCTCGCAAAATTTAATTTTCAAATGGATTATGGTCATAGGTTAAACAGTATCAATAATGTGTTGTTCTCTGGGCGCAATGTGCTCTCGGGAGAGGGGGGAGGGCGGCAGTTTTGAACGAGGGCCACTAAGATTAAGCCTAACGAAGAGACGAATTCCGGAGAAAATGTGAGTATGAGAGTTGCTTCCTCGGACCCCCGTTTCCTCGAGGCTTAGTCCTGAAAATGAGTTTTTCCGTGAATGTGACGCAATGCTATGGGCTGCCCCCCCCCCTCCACCCATCCGGAGCCACATTGTGCCGTTCTCTTTCATGCAGGATATTGGTAATGTGTAGTGGTGGGAGGGGAGGGGGGGGGAGGGTAGCCTCCACAAGAATCGGTATCAGGTGAGCTACTCAGTGGTCTTGATGCTGATGCTACGTGATGCCAGTTTCCAATTGTGGGAGCCCGTGGGCGGGCAGTACTCGGCCGGAGATGGGTCCCCAAAACTCGAATTTTCGGAGACTTCCCCCTGTTCTTGACCATGAGTACCGCATCATCGGCCGGATTATAGACGCAGAGCTTTGGGAACCCATCCCCGGCCGGATACTGTTGCACACGGCTTCTGAAAGTACGACCGATCTCCGATGGAAAACATAGTGTAATTTTTTGACTGATTCTGAAATAGTCAACTCGAATTCGTACGGGGGAAGTCAAGACAACGACAAGGTTATAAAATAATTTATTTTTAAAGTACAACTTTGTAGAAGAAGCTATCACAGATTTAGTCCTGCAAACAAAAAGCAGCTCTGAAAGTTATCAATTTGTCTTCTTCGGCGCATTCGGATGGAAATAGGACTCGACCAGTGCACATGCCGGGTCGATGAAATTCTTATAGATCACCATGGCACCGTTGAAATTCGGCAGATACAGGTACATGAGAAATGAGATCTGAAATCGATAACCGAGCTGTTAATCAATATCTGCGAATCAAACCCAGTCAACTCACTTTGAATAGCCAATAGAAGGGAAAAGACGAGAATGCGGAAAAATCCACAATCGAAAATGCCGCAAACACGATCCAATAGATTAGCCATTGGGTGTCGTCCTCCTTGACAGATGACCGAACGGCCTAGAAGCGCGAAATGAAAAATGATTCATCTTTGAAAATGAACTCTTTAGTCTGGAGCTGCACTCTATGAACAATGCACTGAGACCAGTCTGTCACTCAAACAACAGTCTCAGCAGGTGCACTTAATTTCAAATTCGACGCCATTATGCTCCTCAAACTTGTGTCTCCCAAGGGCTGTTGAGGGAATACCGTGCACTTAATTTCAAATTCGACGCCATTATGCTCCTCAAACTTGTGTCTCCCAAGGGCTGTTGTCCCTCAACAGCCCTTGTCAAGTTTGAGGAGTCTCAGCAGGGTTTTTACCTTCGATACACATGGTGCAGAAGGGTGTCCCCCAAGAGGCCCGCCGTGCGGCGAAGGAAGAGACAAAGACGCGACAAAGGACGAGTCGCAGCGCGTGCTGTGCGATATGAGACGTAGAATGGTACACTCTATTTAAATCTAACGTCTATCCGCTACAGTATGCGCTACGACTCGTCCTTTATCGCGTCTGCGTCTCTTCCTTCGCCGCGCTATGCGCCCCCTGGGGGACACTCGGTGCAGAACGGTGCGCTAGCTTCAGTCAAGAACAAAACAAATGTGACTGAACAAAAATTCACCAAGAAAAGCCGCTAGGAACGGAATCGGCCGAAGGGATCGCAGCCGACTCACAACCACGCCCACTCCGAAGCCGTTCAGCTCCTTTTCCAACGGTCTTCCATGATGAGTTTTTTGTTTGGTCACACTTCTTATGTTCTGACTAAGGCTAGCACATCGTTCCACGCCATCAGTATCGAAGGTAAAATCCTGCTGGGACTTTTGCATGAGTGAGGTGGGTTGCCTGCAACCGCAGCAGTAATGCCAATTTCTCGACTCAAACGTGTAACATGGACATTTGAGGCTGACGGCTTGTGTCTGCACACCCCACACATCTCATGGGAGAGAGGAGGAGAGGGGGGGGGTGAGAAAAGCTCACTGGTGGTGTGGACGCAAGCGCGTGCTGTTGACGTCACAGTGGCGTTACAAGTGCGGCAGGTGTGACGGGAGGACGAGCAGTAGGTAAAGTCAACCATCCGCCGTTCCAATCTCAAAAATTTGACGACATCTTCTTAGAGAATGTTTCGATACGACCACCCACAATCACCACAACCCTTGGAGGAGTCCCTAGAAACGACACCCCTCTCAACCCACGACCGCAATCCTCACCATCATGGCTGTTTCCATATTATACAATTCTCAGAACAGTCCACCAGCTCAACTCCGCCTCTTCTCCTTTTTTCTCCAGAACGGCCGTCAAGCCGGAGACAGGGAGGACCATGATCTCCCACTCTCGCCAACACGACCATTTCTACCATCAAGAACACGACCACCTTTTCAACCCTTTGACCTTTATCAACCCGAATATAATCCCCGTTAAGAATTGTGCAACGCACGGTCGACTCTAGCAGTAGACAGCGTCGTTGTCGCCGCTTGAATACTAGACGGGTTGTTACCACCTCACTAATCAGTACTGCCGGCAGCGAAATTATTGTATTACGTTTAGGTACGATTTACGCGGTCAGGAATAAGGAATTTTTGAAAATGTGAAGGAAATGAACGCCTCCATCTGTGAGCCTTCAAGAGTGCACAACCAACCAGAGGGATTTCAGTAGGTCCGTTCTCCATTTCTACTATTTTTCATAACACAGTGAAGTTAGAGTACGATGCAGTATATAAAACGTAATGTATCAACTATTGGCACCACCCCTTACTGGTTCCCTCACACCGCTGAGACGTCACAGTAACGTTACCCGAACGCGCCCGCGTCCGCGCAGTCGGTGTACTATTCCATGGAGCCTACGTTTCTACTCGTCCACCGTTTGCCGAAGCATTGATGGCTGGAAACTCTCTCCGCTCCTTTTCTTTGCCAAGCTAGTGGGCTACTGCCTCTCTTAATCATAGATGTCCCTTGGATTATGTGTACCGTGAACGCAGTCGGCGCTTTATATGATAAGAAACTTTCTTCAGTGTTGGGCAATTTGTTTTCTTTTTCTTTCGCTTATGGTTCATTTCGCATCTCTAATTTCCTTCGAGAGCCCGATAAGCGTGGTACATAAGTGATCTAGGAATGTGCCTTTGAGAAACCGAAATTAATATGCATCGAAATTACTATGGCCAGAATAAGCCGATGCCAGACTTTGCGAATCGCGCGATTCGCTACTAGCGATTTGTTAGCGTCCGCGGTCGCGTTGCGGTACCAGCTAATTGAGCGATTCACTGGCCGCTACGCGACCACAGACGCTAGCGAATCGCGCGAATCACATCGGCCATGTAGTGCATCCAGTTTCGTATGCACTGTATTCTGGCCTCCAAAGTGCAGTACAGTATTAGGCGAGAGAAAACGTGGTGTGTGAATGTGTGCGTTGGATATGTGGAAATGGAATGGAACAACATAATTTATTACGAGTTTGCATTATTCTGCCTCTCAGGATATATGCACTCTCAAAATCTGAACAACGAAGCTGGTCCTCCACGTCATTCATACCTTAGGTTAGATATCCCTCCTCAGAACTCTATATTGAATCTGACCCTTGAATTAGAAGAAGTGCAATTTATTCGAAAAAATCTAAGGGTTACGCGACGAGCGGTGCAGCCAATGAGAACTGCCACGCTTTTTTGGTTTTGTAAAAAACAGCCGAAGCCCAATGATTGCTTCAGTGAGCATATACTAAACGTTTTTCATTCTAAAGTGCAGGCAGAATTTGAATAAAAATTCCAAGGCGCACAAAATAAATATTCGCTGTTATGGCGCAAAACATATCATGCGGAAGGCATCGCTAGCATTCACAACCAAGAAGACTAAAAATTGGTGAAATCGTTGAAAGGTCATCTCAGAATACGATTGCGCTGAGGCCCGTTCCCCGTTAAAGGGTGATTTGATTGTAAATAATAATAATAATATAAATGGTATAAAACTGCCGTTTGAGACATTTTCTTTTACGCTCCCTGTACGGAAAGACTGTCATGTCTTTTTTTCACAAGAATACCGGGGTATGCACAAAACTTTCGCCCCAGGCGGGGCTCGAACTCGCATCTCTCGCTTATCGGGCAAAGATTTACAATCCATCACCTATGAAGACGATCGTTGTGAATAAGTGGATCCTAGAAGTCTTTGTTTATCCGAACTCAGTTTTCTGCGAAAATACATAGGAATGGCCCTAGAACTTAGGATTAAGTACCTTGGCTTATGTACTCTGTATAATTTGCCAAAATAAGTACTTGAAAGGGTGCGACAAGTGTATGAAATTGGTGTACCCTTTAATAAAAAATTGAGTAGCAATCATTACCTTAATCGATCGCCATGCCGGGTAGAGGAAACCGACGACATTGGAGATGAACTGTGCCAATGGACTTATTATCACATAGAAGATGAGAAAGAGAAGCGTTCCGTAAACTAGCTGAAATTATTATTCAATTGAATCGTGCTCAACTAAGTTGAAATTGGAAACCTCTCGATTTTGATATAAATCGCTCATCAAGTTGAAATTGGAAACCTCTCGATTTTTGGTAAGATAAGATGCGAGCTCTCAACCCCATGATGGATCGTTCATAGTTGGCGAGTAGTCGATTAGGCGATTAGACGGTGAAGACTATATATGTATTGATTACACTGCTCCGCCCATAGAACGTTGTAGTCGAGTAGGCGAGTAGGCGATCCCTCAATGGGCGGAGCAACGAATCAATACGTATGCTTCCCTTATCGCCTACTCGCCTACTCGCCTAATCGCACGTATGATCGCCAACTATGAACACTCTATTACGTTTTCAAAATCACATGAAGTTATTAATCCAGAAATATGATGATCCAGGTGAGGTCCAGTTCCACGATCATGAAAGCAGGGATAGGCCGCTTCTCATCACAGTCCTCTCTTAACAATTTTCCTCTCTTCAACCAGTGGAGGCAGCGTGGATTTTGGGTGGGTATTTGAACGGGGAGCAACCCACATCGGAACAACTCTTAAGAGCCTCAAAATACCAAGCAATTTCGAAAAACGCAGTATGCTAAGCAAAGAATGGGCATGGGAATGGATCGGGAATCGGAACACTCACGCCTGTCGCGAGGGTGCAATCAACCTTCCTACAACTGGCTCGCCAACATTCAGCCTATGTTCAGGGTATTTATGACTAGATGCCGGGTGCAGCAAGGCCCAACTCGGGAACGGGTCCCCAAAACACTGCACCTCTGGACGCTTCCCCTATTTTTGATCATGAGAACTGCGTCATCGACCAGTGTAGGGACGCAGATTTTTTTGGCACCCAGCTTACTTTCATGATTGGCCATCCGAAGTTCGCCCAAACGCTTCACTTTTGATCTCGGCGCCACCTTTGCCTTAGATTTTTGGTCTATTCAAATCCTGAATTGGCTAATGGCTCTAGAAATTATATTTGCAGGTCCGGAAGCGTCAGGGGCTGACTTGACCGAACGCTCAGCTGAATAACCTTGCCAACAAGCTCTTTCGTTTTAGCTGGAATGATAATTTGGACGACTAGGAACACGCTTATTCAGCAGGTTTTGGCTGTTTCACTACCTTTTCCCTTTTGATAGCAGTTTTTTCCTCTACTGCGGCCAATACTTTCTCCATAAATTTGTCTTTGTCGTACATTTGATCGGTGAGCGGTTGCAATTTCTGTGATATCAAATCGAGAGCGGATTCAAGTTGAGCTCCCATTCCTGAAATAACATTTTTTAAAAGTTCGATAGTTTTTAAGATATATCAAGGAATCGGCAGTGACAGGCCATCCAATAGAGAACAAAGGATAAGTTTCTCAGCCTTGATAAATCTCATTTTGGGATGCGTCGGTACCCAGTTAAATTCAGAATCCTAATGAGTGTTGTGTGCGATATGACCTCTACAAAATGACCCCGGCAAGCGGAAGTAAAGGCAAAAGCTTTATCTTCCCATGCTCAGTCATTCCACTAGCGCAATCTGGAAGTCTTGGTCAAGGACCAGCTGCTCAGGGATACCCGACCGCCCGTCGCGTGGCAAAAAGGCAGAGTCGCAGCGTGTATTGTAGCTATTTAGCGCCAACTTTAAAAAAATGAACAGCAGCACGTCCGCATCACAAAGCACGCGCTGCAACTCGTCCGCAGATCCGTCTGCGTCTCTGCCTTCTCAGCGCGACGGGCTTCCTATCAGGCACCGCTGTTCGATTGAGACAAATAATATTTCAGATTTGCATGAGGACAAGACCATTTCAGGTGCTTTCAAACGCACCCATAAAAGCTATCACTCTGCTTTTACAATGAATCGTTCCGCCTATACAGTTTTTGTTCTTCATATAAAAAATCAATAGCTAGCCCGACAATGATCGTCACTTTTATCTACGGCACTGATCGGGGTTCTATGCTAACAGATGGCATTCCCAACGATTCCATCACGGCGCGGGCTGGTTTTCGGATCGGCTATCGATTTTTTTTGAATGGTCCAAAAAACTTGTGGGCTTGTTAGTCAGGTAACACACCACGGGTCCTATTCGGTGAGAGGATTCAGTCCTGAAATTGACTGAAGAGAAAACAGCCATTAGTTTATTAGTTATTTGCTATCTACTGTGAGATCTCACGATTCCAGTGCCGTCCACAGTCGTCATAGTATGAGATTGGAAACAAAAATCGAGGAGTAATGTTTCGGCATTGATCGATTGCTTCTGGGGTACGCCGCGCATTCAACCCCCTTTCAAAATGGCATTGACCCGGAATATGTACCTGATAAATAAAACGACCTGACGGGATTAGCCGATGTTAACTACGATACAATCAGTGGGTGTATCTTCCCAGTCCAACTTTTGGCAATTCACTGAAAATCGAATTTGTGGAGTCACCGCGGTTTATAGTGAAGTTGTGGACGCCAAGCTGACCAAAAATTTAAAAAAAAAGCAAAAATCATGAAGCTCAGGACAAAAATCTTCCTTGAAAAGGCACAGGCGGGGCCAAATTCGAACGAAGTTGGCTGCTCAACGGTAACTATCCCGCAAATTAGCCTGATTAGCCGTACGCCACAGTCCAGGTTGTGTGTTATGGGATGTGCACTACGTAACTCGTCCAAAAGCTAAGATCAGTGGCCACAAGCCAGCTTTGTAAGATCCCAGCACTTTCGAGTCGTGACAACGGCACATCTGTGCTACACGTGGGCTGCTCTATCCCACCCGAAGAATAGATTTTTCGAGATCTGCTGAGGATCCTGCTTCAACCTGATCTAACCAGCACTATACTTGGCTTTCGGACCCGTGCAGCACCGTTACCGTCACCATCCTACCATGCTCTCCGATGAGACCTCGTAGAGCCAGCTTCAAGGAGACGGCTAACCGTTGTTTGCTTTCATGCTGTAATCAATCATTTTAACTATAGGGTTTTTTTTTAACTGGGACCGATCACTTCCATCACGCCTTTCCTGGTCACCATATATTACGTATGTTCTTGAAGAATAACAATTGAAAATAATAAAAAAAGAAAAAACAAAAACAAAGGAAAGATTTTGAATGAGGGTTTCCTGTGACGTTAAAAAGTTTTCGGGGCTCTTCGAGACATTCAGTACAAAAAACTGGAAGCTGATAAGGGAGCTGGTTTCCGGGAGCCGAGTTATTATGTTTTTTTTTGGAAAACTCCACCCATTGTGGTGCACGCTCCATCTAACAGCTGTTTGCTATCTAAAGACTTCGAGATTAAAGAGTGTAGATGACGAGCAAGACGCAGACATCAAAGCATTTACAAGTGTGAACAAGCGGATGTGCATTGTGTACGGATGCAAATCAGAAGCTTAGAGTGCTTTCAAACGGATTGGAGTCGCAAAACTGGCGCCTGCGAACTAAGGTTGCCGCCATTTCTCAAGAGAGGGATCGTAGCAATGGGAAAATTAAGGAATGTGTCTTAAAATATGTATTTTTGACTTATCGCTTCCTTCCGGACCAAGTCACGTGTTCGACTCTCGGCAGTCAACAGAATTGCTTCCTAATTGGTCACCTTGTACGGAGCTTCTTTGCTCTGCACGTGCAAGCATGATGAGGTGCGACTTTTCTTCCTTTAGAGGCGGATTCTATGACGAAAAGGTAGCTTATTGGAAATAAGGATACAGGACGGAGGGATGAAGAAGAGAACATAAAAACGGTACAGAACCCGAGAGAGGGAACCCTTTCTTAGCCCGTGATCGGCGCACTGATGTGCTCTCTTCAAGCTAACGCTCTCTCTGCTATCCAATCAACATCCGCGTATATATCTACGTCGAGTGAAGGTAATCGGTGGGCGTTCCGCGCCAACTGCGCCAAGAGTGAGGTCATGCTAGATTGCCTGGGCTTATCCTTTAATTCGGATTGTGTGCCGATTCGCACCTTTGGGAGGTCCGCCTGTCTCCCCACTAAGTAAGTTTCCCCTTATTCGACCTTGCTTCTTATCGTAAAATCCTCTTCAATCCTAAGCCATTTTACGGCTTAGTTTGCCAAGAATCTAAATTTACAGTTACATTCAGGATCGATTCAAAGTGGAGCCATTATGAAACTGCCAGAACATCGAAAATTGTGATTTTTAAAACTCCCCAAAAGTCTCCTAAATTTTGTGAAACTCGAACATCTCAAAAGTTCTCTTTCGATATCTCGCGAAAATGCAATGAAACCCCCAACAAACACGACTCCTTTTCTCCTAACCACCCAAGTATAATCTTCTCGTTGAGAATCCCCTCCCTCCTTCCCCAGATAATTGGTCTTACTTCCACCATCATACTTCTATCCTTCTACAAGCTGGTAATTTCGCATACAAAATTACAAATTCAAAACTATGAAAAATCGCAAAATTCAACGCAGTCCCTCAGCCCAGCCATTTCAACGGGACGACATATTCACTTAATGGCTCGCATAGAACATCGCTGACGACAACAACCGATTGGAAAAAGGATAATGCTCAACATGATTCACTGGTCAAATATTTCGAGCTTGTAAAAGGGCATTTTCAGAGAAAAGCTCTATCACGGAAATAGCATAATGGTGAATAGAAGGATTCAAGCGACAACAGCTGCAAATGTGGCCTTTCCAGCCTTCTAACAGCTTAACGGAAATAATGAGACTGAATCGACTTGCGAAGCAAGTAGTAAATTCCAAGTAAAGTTCCTTGCCCTTTCTATTCGTTTTCCTTCGTTATTCCCAGCGCTCATGAACACGGAAATCATTTTAAAAACAAAAAAATGAAAACGAAATAGAATAATGGAATTAAAAGTATTGAAGCAAAATAAAATAAAACTAAAATAACAATCAAAACAAAATAAATAAAAATACAAATAAAAATTGAAAAATATACTAATTGCTCGAAAAATGAGGCAGTCTTCAGGAACTAAAAGTGATCACACATTACCCACATAATTGCAGGTAGAGTGAATGACGGTCGAAAAATTATTCGACCATGGCTCTCTACGGTGCAAGAGTAGTGTTGAGAGTGAACGTACGCGTGGAGAGCACAGACGGGTCGCGAGTGGCGAGAGCGAGTATTCGCTGGGGAGAGCGCTACTGAACAGGCAAAAATCCCCGACAAGCTGTTGCCCTTTCTCAACCGATTTTCACCCTGATTGCAGGTGTGGTTGCCATTGCAGCTATGCCGCAGTAAACCGAAATATTTGGTGGGCCAGAAGTTCTCCGCCGTTTTTTCAGCTAGTGAATTTCCAAAGTTTCGGTGATTTTAATGTCATTTGAAAGCACACATCCTCCCTTCACCTCCTTATATAGAAATTATAGATTATATTTGTTTTAGTAGGGAGTTTGATGTGACCAAGGAAAAGTTCTTTCTATCAGAGCAGCATGTCGATCGAATCCTTGTGGATCGTCAGCCCTTCGCTTGTGACTCAGATCTAACTATAAGTCAGGTTTATGCTCTGCAAAATGTTCTCGAGTCGGTGCGGCTCTAACTATACGACCCCCAGTTTTTTAGTGTACCCGACAGGAGCCCGTCGTGCTGCGAGAAGACTGACTCGCACACAGGTCAGCGGACGTGTCGCTAAGCGTACTGTAACAACTTATTGTCAACCTAAATCGAATGTACTATAGTACGTCCTACATCGCACAGTACGCGCTGTGATTCGCCTGTTGACCCACCTGCGTCTGCCATCTCGCCGCGCGACAGGCCTCCTGTCGGGTACCTCAGTTTTTGTTTTTAGATTGGGCGCAGCTGAAACGATTTATAAACTCAAATGTAAACGTCCGAGTCACTTCAACTTCATCCACTTATGAGCTAAATCCAACTTATGTAGCATTAATAAACTTTCATGCAGGCATTTATGCTCAACACCCCAACAAATGTGCAGATCTTTCAGTTGTGCCATGATTAGTGAATCACTTTACATTCACTGCCGAAAAAGATCTTGAAAAATTGCTGAAAGCCTAACAGAAAATTTCTTGCAAAGTAGGAACCTCATTGGTACCGGAAACAAATAGCACCTTGTTTGCACGCTGCTTTCCGTAGCTACAGCGCAGCTCTTTAGGACCTATTTCGGTGCCATATATTTTATGAGCAGCATCAAAATCTTTCAGATGTTGATGGGCTGGGCAAAGCTTCCATCAGAAGAAGGAGGAGAGTATGCTTCCTCAAACCCGGTGTACAGCTGCTACGCCTATTCCGGGTTCGCATTTTTTACTTGAAGATGACCCGCTCTCAGCCACCACACCAATCTCAATCTATGCTTTGCCCGCAGTTGAAGAAGAATCTGTGGACCGACAAACTGTAATTTAATCAGGGCATTTGTGACGTGTAGATGAAAGCACTAAGGAATCCCTGTAGATCGTCAAGATTCGGAAATATTGGGTTCAATTTCACACGCTCTGAAACCGCGTCGGTTCCAATCACATCTCACATCGTCACTCCTTCTGATTTCCCGCAGCTCCTTCGATTGTAAGTCCAGCAAAATCACCGGTGATTTGGACTGGATGCACTATTCCTACAGATCCGCAGGTGACACAGCAGCCTTCTTCAAACGATTCGGAAGTTTTCACAGCAACAGTCCAACCTCTTCCAATTTTGAACTTTACGAGCTGTTGCTTGAATACGGTAGGGACTTTGTGCGAGGAAGCGGCGCCCAATAATGGTGTGATGTCAGACTTTTCGGATCGAGCGATTCGCCGATTCGAATCGCTGGATACAAGCGTTGCGCCAGCGAATCGAACTTTGCACCAGCGAATGGAACTTTGTACCAGCGAGTCGAGCTATGTACGAGCGACTCTATAGTGGCGGGACCCAACGTTCAAAGGAAGTCCCACCACTCCCAAAGAGGGTCACTGATCAGTAAATGCAGTTTTAAATTGGCGCGGCTTCCTTTAAACGTTCGGTCCCGCCACTATTGAGTCGCTGGTACATAGTTCGACTCGCTGGTACATAGTTGGGTTCGTTAGTGCAACGTTCGATTCGCAGGCGCAACGCTCGATTCGCAAAGTCTGACAGCGCCCATACCAGGAAGACAAACGTCGACAGATTGATGATGACGCATTCAAATGGGGAGCAGAGCAGGACAAAGTCTGCTTCATTTGAGGCCGCCTTCTCTGCTCATTACCACTCGTTCTCCTTGAAAAATCTACGCTGAGTGACATGATCTCAAAATCGACATTTGATTTTTTTTTTGAGCAGTAGTCCACAGATTTCCACAAGAAACCAGGGATGCTCCCTTTGCATAGTCAATACTTTGTAGATAATGATGGTGTATGTTTGTATAGGCAAGCGCTTCGGGGAAAAAATAAAAATCAACATCGAAAACTTGCCAAAGTGATTCAATAATACACCCTAATAATGCTGCAAGTGTTATCAGAATGTGATGAGATTGTGGCGTTTCAAAAGACATCACAATCTTCATAAATAAGCAATAAAAACTCGAAAAACCGCTTGCCAGAATAAATCGGAGTTTTCAAAGAAAATTTGCTATCAACTTAAAAATCAGATTTTTTAGTGTTACGTTCATCAGTTAAAAAAGTTATTGGTGTTAGTATAGTTGGAGAGGGCATTTGGGTGCACTCGGGTAAATGTGTACCCTAAAGAAATCCCAATTTGAAGGGGGAAGGGAGCTCTGGTAAGATTCTCAACCAGCTTAAAGCGCCTATCGAAGACTCGCCATTGAACGGATGTGGGCTTATTGGAGGAGGCAGTGTTGAGGAGTATGCTTCAAAATGGCCAGTGTCAGTAGAATGTTTGAGTAGTAGTTGTTTGTTTCTTCAGAAAGCTCGAAATTTCCTCCATTTCTGATGCTATCCTGCCTTCTCCCAGTTTCGGCAGTTTTTGAAGATACTTTAAAGTAGTAAGAAGAAGGCAGAAAGGGAGGGAGTGGAGGTAGTAAGAAAGAGAACGATCTGTTGGAGCTATGTGAGTCGTAACTTGAAATTCACCGTACTTGGGTTTGTTTCCCATGCAATAAGCTTTCAACGAATGATGGAGTTTCGGCAGAAAATGAGAAGAAAAGGTAGGAAAAATGAAGATGAATGAACAGCTAATGAGAACAATCATTGGGACGGTAATCGTCACGAAAAGAAAAAAGCAAACATACATTAGAAAATTGTATTTCAGAGGCTCATTGGAAAAATGCAGGGGGAATCAGGAGAGCAAAGGAAAGACGAATGGAAGGTATCCTAGAGCACTAGAGCGAACTTGCTTATCGGACCATTCCCTCTGCAGCTGGAAACAATGATAAGAAACACGGTCACATCGGCAAAAATTCCCAGCTTGAAGCGAAATTCAAAAAGGGAAATATGAGCTTAAAACAAGGACGTTGAGCAAGCGGTATAATCAAGAAAGTAAGCCTCAGCAAACGAGCAATTGAAATTATAGGCGCTATCACAAAACAAGGGGGCATTCCCCAGGAACACGCCCACAAGAGGAATCAAACAATATTCTGATCAAAACAAATGACATTATTAAAGCTATTACCAACCATAAGCATAGATAGTAGCTACATAGCCAACCCACAAAGATGACTACCCAAGAGGAGCAGAATGGAACGGTAAACGCTGACCTCGGGTATCTTTGTGTAACTGTGCAAGACGCTGAATTTCTGGATCGGCACTCATCGCGGTGATCTCCGATGGATCTGGAAAAATCAATCTTCTAGGTGGAATGAGTGGAAAGACCCAGGGAGGAGAAAAGCACACAAATGGACGGGCAAAACCATATCGCTCTGTATCGCAAATGTATATGTGTCAGTGCTATCGATTTAATCGACTTTGCGTTAAAAATATGTTTTTGCAAGCCCGTGACAACCATAATGCGGCCTCGGCTATCGCAGGGGCCGTAACCTATCCATCCCCTAGCTTAGGGGAAGAAAAGAGCTTTCAAACTTTCTTTGCATCCCCAGCCAAAATCGCTCTAGGCAATGGCCTACTTGTAATGCTTGTAGGTGTGTGAAAGCAACCAAGTGCTGAAGCTACGGAAATTATATCGCTGTACACCAAGGAATTTAAGGGATCTTCCCTTCGCCTAACCTGAGAGAAGGATAGGAAAGGACCTTAGAGGTTCGTCGCTACCTGGGGGAGATCCATTTTTGAGTTTGAGCTTCGAAGGAAGGTCTTCAACCTAACAATTGCTTCATGATATTAAATACTCGGTTTCCACTATAATGGGCAAATTTGGAGTGCCTCGTCTGACAATTGGAGTCGGCTTCTGAACGTGAAAAAAGGGAAGGTGGAAGGGGAAAAAGTCTGAAATCGTGCCAAGCTGTGCGCTTGAAAAAAAAACGTCATGGTGAACGCGGGTGACTCACCGAAGAAACAATACTCGCGATTGCGTCACTGACTGTCTCGCTTTATGGCTGAGAAACACGAAAGGAAGAAACAAGAACCGTCGGGGCTGAAAATCATGTGCCCTGTTTACTAGATTCCTGATTGTGTACATAGCCCGATCAGGAAGTGTTCAACGGGTAAGAGGTGACCTGACAATACTATCTTATATGAATTTCCCCACCATCTCTACAAATCAAAACAAGGTGACCGTTAGTGTCAGAAGTTTCGAAAGCATCAAATACTTTTCCAAGGCAAGGTTATTTCTGTAAAAACTATACAGGGTGCGCCAAAATTACGGAGACAGTGCATGCGCATACAATTAAAACCTCTGTTCAGAGCTGGTGCTTTCTTCTGTGCTTATTTTGGTTCTGTTGTGTTGCGCTGATCATACTTATCTTATTTAACCACCAAAATGTATGATTGTTGCCATGGCTGAGTGATATTGCCGCCATTTCAGAATCACTGAACTTCAACTTTGAGAGTTTTCGGCACGCAAAAATTTTCAGCATTTTGATGTTTATCCGGGTAACATTCATAGATCCACTGAGTGCTCCAAAGAATGAGGAACCAAATGCATTCATTCCGGACGACGAGGTCGAGCTTCTGTGATGGCCACGAGCAATGTCAGCATGGTGCGCGAGAGAATTTGCAGGCACTTCGCGCGCTCGTTTCGCCGAATGTCACGAGAGATGAACATTAAAAGGATTATTTGAGACTTTCTAAGCATACTACCATCCTGAGATTAAAAAACGTTGTGATATCTCCTAGAAGAAAGTAACTCTCATAAGGGAAAGTGCTGCAAAACTGGAGCAGGGCCAATTTTATCGAATTATTTACTTTCAACGAGTAGGTCTGCACTTTAATTTGATATAAATTGATTGCGCTGTGGAATCGTTTCTATTAGCTGAGGCTAGCATAAGTCTTCACACTTTTCGGGATTCATTGAAGAAATCGCTCCGAAATGAGGAGGGCAAGACCAAACACCACATTGCGTGCCACAGTTGATGGTTCCTCAATGCTTCCCGGAGCCCGTGTAAATGCCAACGAAAGGATTTCTGGGATGCAGTAAATGTTTACGATTCTTGATTAAACAGTGATAGTTACTGCAGTTTTGATTTCTTAGAATGGTGGGATATTCATTGCAGGCGACGCCGAATAGCTGTCTCCGTAATTTTGGCGCACCCTATATATCATCGATAGCGTGAAGTGTGATGTCCAGTGGGAAGCTCAATTCAGGTGTCAGATTTGAACAGTGAAAGAGAGAAGCACTGTCACAGAAAAAGATGTTTCCGACCATTCGGCGCTTCGCCAGTTCTTCAGGAAAGTCCCTCAGGACATGGAGCGCTTTTCGAAAAGGATTTTGCATTCTTCAGGGGCACGTGTGTAATATTTTTTCTGAGAGGGCTTGGGAATGCCAGAAAAAGCTTTTCTCAGGAAGTGAAATTTTTACATTTTCTACATGCTCACAGTATTTTTGGCGTTGAATAGTTGCACATTGAAAGGCTTTCGTTAAATGAATGAATTCAGACATGTAGTATGCATTAAATGAATGAATTCAGACATGTAGTATGAGCGCATGGAAGTGGAAATCAGAGAAATGCAAAAATTTGTCCTCGGTGGGGATCGAACCACAGGCCACTGTTTCCAATTACTCTTTGGCATTCTCAGAGCCGCTCAGATGAAATGGTCTTCATGTGCTCCATGCTCGTGCCGCTATAACATGCAATAGACCAATTTGAGGAAGCGCTCGACGTCCTGAAAGACTTTCCTAAGGTCAAACAGGTAGTACCCAGAAAAACGGCGACTGAGCGAAACACAATGACAGTCTGAAGAACAGATGCTTCTTTACGATAGTGACAACTAGCCGAAAAATAGAGTAAGTTTCTTATCAAGACATTAATTCGATACAGGCCTAGCTCCTTATCGCGTTCCTAAGCCAAGAAGAATAGCTGTTCTGAAGCGATCGAGTCAAGAAATGCACGCTTAGTAAGCTCTGTACCCCAAGGAAGAGCATTCCGTACAATCCAGATTCCTGTGAAGAATTCCGCCATCCAATCTGATTCAGGTCAGAAAATAAAGCCCGACTCAACAGCCCTGAATGAATTTCTAATCAATACAATATCAAGGAAAACGTGTTAGCCAGGAATTTCAGAGTTACATAAGAAATTACTAATTCCTCATGTGCATTCGAGAGTCCCATATTGCGATGATTGCGCTCTAGAGTTGAGGAGTTTCCGACTTGACGTGCCTGTCCGTATAAATGGCATTTTTAATTGCGATTTTCGATTTTGAGTAATTATATTCTTCAATAGAATGCTAGGTTATGAACCAAATTTTCGCCCCAGACGGGACTCGAACCTGCACCTCTCACTTACCGACAAGTGTGTCACAAGTTCCCTGACGGGACACCATTCAATCCTAACTCAGCTTTTCATGATACAATCGTGTGAAAATTCGCCTGCGGTCGGAAACAGCAGTTTCTTACTCACTTACTTCTCTTACTTGTCGACCGCTATTCGTCCCGGGCACGCCAGAAATCGCACATCTTCCAAGCCGCTCTGCTTCGGGCTCTTCTGCGCCACATTTTACCATATAATTTTATGAGAGGGTCTGCCTATCGAGTGGGGGATCTGCCTCTGGGCCTTGTTTTAGCCCTTGGATACCAGTCAGCCACTAGCTTGATCCAGCTATCATCGGTGAGTCTAGCCACATAACCGGCCCGTACTCATCTAGCACATCATGAAAGGTCCATAAAACAGCAGTTAACAAACAAAAATATGTTGCACGTCGTATTTAACCCGATTTGTATATAGTGTGTGAATTCGTGATAATTTTTTCGGCTACTGGCCGCACCGAAAACAAGAAAGTTTCCACACTTTCGACGTTTCCAAACTTTTGACTGTTACTGAGTGTAGGTCATTTTCCATCGCCGACGAGGTCAAGAAGTCTTATCCATTCGCTTTAACTTGAATCAGCTGAATACTTTCTTTGATCAAATTACTGATGTAAACTTTTGTAGGGACTATTGTTGTGGCCGCGTTGAACCTTGGAAACCTGAATCAGGATGACGTCGTCATGATTCTCGGCTCCAATCCCTGCTGCTGCGAAGGTCGACCAATCGGCGCGAACTATTAGTGTAGTTGGGAGCTTCTTGGAGCATGAAGGCTGAATACGACATTTTGCTAATTACTTTGTCAGCCGTGACGTCGTGACAACCTTGTGTCCGTGCTCATCTAAAATCGCAAGGCAAAGCGTAGGAAATCTGTACAGAACTGCATTCTCAAATTCATCACCCGTCCTCCACTAATTTCGAATAGCTTGTAAGCTTAGATGTTACGGAGCTCAAACACCGTCTTATGTTTCCGGACACAATCTGTTGATGTCATTCTCACAATCAGAAGGCTTTCGTGAAGAAGTTGATGATCGTTTGAAGTGCGCAATTGCGTTTTTGAATGTAAATATCCGGAAAGAGTCTAGCAGAATGTCATCAATTCAGTGGCAGAGGTGATTTTCTGTGACTTGGCGCGTCAAAGAAACCCAGCGTATTCTAGCGCACTTCAAAAATATTCGGGTAGAGTAGTGGCAAATGAGGAGTCCTCTTTATCCAGCGGAATTCTTCGAACGGATATCCACAACCAGGAACTAGCTCTATTCGTGACGGAAAAGGAAGCGCAAAACAGCCGAACACTAGGACATGCAAGTCACGCATCCACGCAAGTGTAGCCATGCACTGACTGATTAGTCTATTATTTGGGCAAATTTTTTAATTATGGCTCAACGCATGGACTAATGGGAACGTGTGCGCCAGAAAACAAGGCTGTGGCAGCAAATCACTCTGTGGCACCTCTACCTGATCTTAACTTATCACATCACATCATATCTATCGCGGAGCGCGAGAGTAAGATGCCTAAG
>KZ346051.1:0-19329 GCA_002352805.1 Teladorsagia circumcincta | reverse complement strand
GTACACCACCCAAGCCATTCATACAATAACTAATAGAACTAGACCTAGGTCAGGGGTTCTCTCTCGATCTCACAATACGGTGCTGTTGCCCGACCCACTGCTCATTCTTCATTCTTAGGAACTGGAGGCTTACTTTGCCTGTCGATTCTGCGAAACGAACCAATCACAGATACCCAGGGTTAAGCACACAGGCGCAGGATTTTTTCGATACGGCTCAGCCATCAGAAACTTACTCTCCACCTTTTCTGCGGGAATCCATCGGATTATAGAGACTGAGGGATGATAGAGAGGAGGGGAAGCGAGTGGACTGGGTAGGAGAACGCAAAATGTATTTGGAGGCTCCAGAAATTTTATCTACATATTTACCGCATTCTATATACAAACTAATCACCATGACGCTTCCAGTATGACACCTTTTCAGTAAGGCAAATATGGCTTCCTCACTCCCCCCTCCCCCTCCCCGCATCTTACCCCGCAAAAGGTTTCTTCGACTGACGCTTGAACAATTGCTCGAAAGGAACAGACAGCACACGAACCACTTCATTATTACCCTACTTCGTTTCACTCATCTTCATTCTTTTCATTAGATGGCTAGAGGATGGAAAGCTAGAGGTCAAACGATATAAACTAAGTTGTGAACGTGTATAAAGTCCTACCGTACGAACTACCGTATTCTATTCTGTCCCACAAGTGTTACTTTTAGTGCCAGCACTTTCTTTGTTGAAATGACGCTCATCAGTTGCCAATTATTTCGCATCTAGTCATGGTTAATTAATTGGGGTATTCCCGGAATTTGCCTAGGATGACGCTATGAAGTCGAAGGTGGAGCACCCCAGATGGCGCAACCCTGATCCAGGGAACAAATGCTGGGGCTAATAAATTACTGAGTTATAATCAAAATAATCTGGCTCCTGAAAGTCGTTGTACTGGTCGAATACGCCTCAAAAAATCGTTATGATTCTCAATAAAAGTCGAATGCATGGCTCAAACAGGTTGATCAGAGCAAAGCGATTTTCACTCATTTACTATGCAGTGAAAGAACGCAGCGTGCGGGGAATTTCATCTCATAAACAGCCGAGGAGATTTCAAGCGAAATTAAAGGAAAGCAGTGAAAAATAACTGAAGGATGGTTGATGACGTCATAACACGTCTTCGGAAGACCAGGCCCCTCATCACGCTTGGGGAGGGGGGTGTTGGCACCATGTCAATGCCTTTTAACCAGTCTCGCTCGATGACGTCACCAAAATCGCTACGTCCTTCAGTCAGTGTTCTCTGCCTTTAAGTGCAGCTATCAATAGCATTTATGTGCATTCGGTCGAATTCCCTTCAGACCTGATCCCCCAGCGAATTCATTTGAAAGCGGGCGACGGTCTATACAATCGTCAGCTCATGAGGTCACGCCGCTCACGCGGCGGGCAGCGTCGCACGCGGCAGTTGGTGCGGCGATTTCCGCGGGCTTTTGCTTAACGGTACTTATCCGTAAGTAACAGGTGAAGTTGGGAAACTGATAAGACCAACGTTCCAGCCAACAGTGAACCAACAAGCCATTCCCCATGATCTCCATAGTGATTTAAACCTCACAGTACAAAGCTTGTGCCATGTAAAGGTTGTCCTTTTGAGCTTAATTTAATTTCCTTGATAACCAACTGCCTGAATCACTATCAGAGAACAATAATCTGGCTCAATTGGAAGAATGTTAAGTTCCGAGGCACAGTGGAATGGTGAGGAAGGAGGTATTGCAAGCATGACAGGAAAAGCTTGTGAAAAAAATGGCAAGGGGCCAGGAACCTGAGTTTGAAGGGGATGGGTGATCCATATTTCGAATCCCATTAATGGAAACCTCATCTAATCGCACACTCCCTAAGGTTTGTACACTGAATTCTAGCAGCGGCCGACGTGACATCGCAGGCTGCGGCGGCTGGCGCGGCGACCTAGCCACTGCCACGATTGTATCGTCACGCACCCTTTGAAAGCCAACAAAGGATTAAACATAAAAAGCGATGAGTACGACGTGAGAAACTCAGGACCTCGGGTTAACTTAATTTGTTTCTATGAAGCACGAACTTATCGTAAGTAGATTTCGCGTGAGCTGGAAAGCTTTGCCCCGAGCTAAATCAATTTGCACTGAAGCTGAATCTCCTCGTACTTCGTCCATCCTTCACTTCTTAGCACATCACATTTTGTCCATGCCTTTATTTTTACTTTCCTTCCATCACCTTGTAAGCGGCCATCCCATTTCAGCAGTAAACTGTAGAAACTGTCATATTTATTTGTTTTTGTTTTGTTGTCAGTTGCTCTTTTGCTTAAGGGCTAGTGTTCCGCTCACAACTCAGCATTCTTCTAATCATCTTATATTTTTTATTATACCATTGTGGCTGCGCACGCATTCGCGTGCAACACGGGACTGCAACGGAATTATACAGAGCCGTTGATATTTCATAGTGCATCGTGGCAAACTCCGCCCACCTCGGCGGCGTTCATTGATAGCATCGCTTACTCAGGCGCACGCCCAACCCACCATTACCCTCTGACCTCTCTTCCCATGTCGGACACTATCCGCCATTCGTCCGGTTTACAGGACTTCTTGGAACCAAGCTACGATGACTCGTGGATAACTCCGCCCACTTTAGTGCATGTTCCGCCCACCAACAGCAGATGAGCTCATTTTCTTCGCCAGCCTTTCCCCACTTTTTATTCCCGGTCTCCGAAGCTTCTTGCAACCGAGCTATAAGTTTGGTAGCAAGCTCCGTCCACTGTTGTGGGCGCTACGCCCACAATAACATTCAACCTTTTCTCCTTCTGTGATCTCTACTCACCTTTTTCCTGGTCTCTCGGACAGAAATTGAATGATAAAGTGGTCGCCTTCCTCTGCATGAGCCATGCACTTGATGCTCTCCGAGAAGCAGGGACCAGCTGATGCTAGAATAGTGCTTCAACACGACTTTTGCGAAGCACACTACCACTTGATAGTTGGAAGGAATGGAAAGTCTAGTGGGACTTAGCAAAACTCGGTCCTCAGCAGTGTACCGATATCGGCGCTTTTTTCCACTATACCATCCTTGGAAACCACCGTGTCAGGGAGGAAATGGTATTTCATAATAAAATGATTCGAATAGGTATTTTGTGGGGTCGCTCTGTTGCAGTAAGACTTTATAGTGCTTCTAGGCTTTGCTTTACGGAACGCTGACACGAAGTTCTTCGTGCAGCGATTTTGAATCATCAAAGTGGTTGAGTGGCCACTCAGCACAGCTCAGCTCATCCTTGAAAGTTTTGGGCTAACAAAGCGGGCATGAATCAGAACAAAGAACTATCAGAACATTCACTGTTTTGCGCCTTCAAGATAAGTACATGACGAGTCTACGCTGTCTCGTCTGGTCCCAACACACACATACGTCAAATTGGACCCATTGTTGCGCCGCATTTATCGCCTGCGGGGAATGAAATCTATATTCAGATTTTTTTCTCCCTTGGCCTTCCATTCTTTCTACTGTGATGTATCTCTAGCGGCTTTCTACAACTTAAATGCTCAACCAAAGGGATTTCTAAAAAATCTCAAAATTCCAAATTGAATCGAAGTCAAAATTTCAATTTTTGATCACTTTAATCTAATCACAAGGAGAAACTTTCGAACTTCACTTTTTCCGGATAATTATCTTTTTTGGTGGTTTTGTAGAAAATAACAAAAGGATGAAAGGATAAAGCGTTCGTCGTTGATCGATCCCTTTTTGGGATGCGCCACGCATTCTTCTTCCATCTGTACATTAGTGGTGGCAATTCGAATGCGATGTGGCCTATACAATGAATAGCGGGGGGAGGGGCAGCCAATGTACAAGTGAGTGTTTTTATCCTCCTAAACAAGTTCGGTACCGATTAGCTGAGGGATTGGATGCTGGTGGACCTGGAGAGACGACCCAGGATTTGATCCCAGGACCGTGTGTGTGGTAAGCAGCGCCACTTGCCACTACACCACGCCCGCCCTTATAAAAAAAATCCAGGGCATAAAATTCGAAAAAGGGGAGACCTTGGTCGGATCGATTCAGCAGAATGTTCAGAGAGATACCCTTCGCAAGCCAGAATATATTATTGAAACCTACAAAGCCTTTTATTGTATCATATGACCGGTACTCGTAATGCTCAGATACACATCGAAATAATTGCTGCAGTATAGTACAGAAAGCAAATAAAAGGAACCGTTGAAAGGCCCAAGAAGCTTTGAATAAGTTGAGTAATTTCATCTATCTCGTCCTTATGTTCTGCACACCTGTGTATCACTTTAGCTTTGAGCGGATGTGAAATTCGTGGCACATTCCAAATGATAGTTAATTGGCACCTCATGCTTCATGCTTTCTTCTCTATGACCCAAGCACGCAATGCGTAATGAAGGAGAATCCACGATAACGGGAAGTCGAAGAAGGGGAAGATACCTAGTGGAAAGGCAGGCGGATTTCGTAAGGGTGCAGGTGGATACGGGTTCCGTGGCGAAGGGTATGCCCGCGGACTAGCAGGGCAATATCGTGTCGCTACTAGTCCACCCCCTCGCCGTCTGACTCTAACCGGTCTAGCAGAGAAAGCGTTAGCATTGATGAGGTCAGCTACGATGAGACACGCCTACTGCGCAAATCAGCAGGCAAAAGGGGTCCCATTTCTCGGGTTCTTAGCCGTTTTTCATGTTTTTCTTCCTCTTTCCGTACATCAATGTCTACCTCGGCCTTGATTTTTAGGTGGGTGCCTTCACACCGTAAATTCCGCTTTAAGGAGCACACGAAAAGAAGTCGAATGCATAGCGCAGTGTCTCCCAATAGGAAGAGCCGGAAAATAGATGAGAAAATTCCACTCGCCTTTCTTGTCTCCACTTCATCTATCATCCGCTTGGCCTCTCTCTTCTTCTTATCACTCCCCTTCCCTGATATTTCTTCTATTATTCCATCTTATCAATCATCGTCAACCTCCCTGTCTGGTTTGCTGTCATCTCTGCCCATCGAACCCTCTCAAACTTTATGCACTCTATAGATCACATGCTTTCCACTCGAATTTCTGTCCTTTTAACACTTTCACGTCTTTTTCTAGACCTCAGTTATTGAAAGGCATGCGGTAAAACCTCATGTAGGTTCTGTCGCATCGGGCAGTGTACTGTTGTCGAGCGATCTCGTGAACCTGGGCGAGCCTGTCCACTAGCTCGATTCAAAGACGTAACGCAGTACATGCACACAGCTTGTTTCGTTCTACCTACTGCGTAGTTGAACTGAAATTTCCACACCTCATTCAATCCCCACAATCTATGGTAGCTGTGCATTGTTCACGAAGAAATAGCGGATTTGCTCCATAATCCCGGACTCTTCGGGTCCGAAAAATCTGTCTGCTTGCGAGTACCCTTTAATGTCCGAGGAGGTATCAAACGAAAGGTGACGGCACGGCCTGAGGTGGCGTTTCTCCAAGGACCCTCGCCCAATGCAAGTAGGCCTTCGCTGATTTCGAGAGTGCTCAAAACACCTTAGACATAGCTTACTTCTACAGCAAATGTTTTTCCTTCGTAAGTTTTCCCATAACTGAGTTATGAATTCTTCCTATGCACCACCCGTTTGAAAAGCCCCCACCAGAGCACGAGAGTTTCTCCATATAGGCGGGCCTTATTGAAAAAATTCACACCTTTTCTATGATGGAATCTACGAAGGAGAAAAATCTAATGTGTGCCCCATAACTGAGTTGTGAATTTTTTTCTCATGCACCGCCTATTTCGTGAAAGCTCCGCCTACCACGGCACGAGGCTTTCACCAAAAACGCGGGCCTTACTAACATCATAACTCGATATGGTGAAAGCTACGAATGGGGAAATCTTATGTGGGCCTTTTTCATTTCATCAACGAACCCGCTGCACAGCTCAATTCTTTTTTTGGTTCTCTGAATCGTTCCAGACGCAAAATAAATATGTTGCCCTTGGTACTGCCCTCCTCGGTGCACGCCCCGCCCACTGGGAGCGAGTTTTGCGTTTTCTTATACATCCTGCCCATGCCCCGCCCATATTCAACTTAAGTGGTCTTTCCAGATGATTTCAAGTAGTACCGAATTCCAGTCGATCCCACAAAACACACTTACGATGATAGCGCTATGTGTGGTAGATTACGGACCCTTCACCTGGGAGAAAAATTAGTTACCCTAGAAGAAACAGCCATAGTGCCTTCAGGATTCTGTATAAGAGTGCTCGTAGGGTGCGGTGCATTTGGAAAAACCAACGCCAACAAATTTATACTTCCACTTTTAACTTTTACTTCCTTTTTCACTATACTGTTACCATCGGAAGACGATAGGACGTGGTGTGTGGCGCGGTTATCGTGTTCACGCATCACAATGGGACCTGGATCAAATTTCATCATGTTAGCAAGACCAACCTTCCCCATGGTTGGATAACCAGGTTTCTCTGGGTAAACAACAACATCCAAGTACTTGAAAATCGGCCGTGACGTTCACGCTCAGGTCACCCTACAGGCAAATAACGCATTGAATAGGCAGCAGAAAGTTTTGAAAAGCAGCCAAGTACGTACGTGGCGTATCCCAGCAAGGGGCTATGACGCCAGCCGTGTATCCAGCTCCAGGCCATTCATGTCTAAGACACATGCGCTCAGCAATTTCTCAGCGCGAATGGGATATGACGTAAAGTCCAAGCATTACACACATCGACGTGCTTGGAAACTGGAAGGGCTGAGCATGAAAATGGCAAGAAAAATCAATATGCAAGGCTATTACCCTAATGAAAGTCGCATATTTCATTATGTCAACCTTGTTAGCCAAGCTTTTTTTTTCCAAAATTCTGGCCTTATAGTTCAATGAAGCGAGAAATGAAGCCACATAGGAATTGACTTCATCGCGCCAAACATAAAATTTGGTCGAAGTGAATTATTCACTTGACTGGATTTATTCAAACTTTTTTACTTATTTCCCAGGCATTACTCAAGGCATTGCACTGCCAGTGCCTTGGAGCCTTGAGCCTTGGGTTCAGCACCACCCGAGTTGAAGTTTGGACTCCTTTGACAAAACCTCACTTTTCGAGAGGCTTTCTCGAAATTTCTCATATGATGTGAGAATAGGAAAGAAGTGTAATTTTAATCTAGTTCTACAAGAAAATGAAAGGATAAAGCATCTGACATTAATCAATCCATTTTTGGGATGCGGCGCGCATTCTACATCCATTTGTAGATTCGTAGCGGTCTGGTACCAATTAGCCGACCCCTGAGGATCGGAAGGCTTGGTTGGCCCGAACGACGCACGACCCAGGACTGGATCCCCGGACCGCGCGCGTGGTAAGCAGCGCCACTTGTCACTACACCACTTACGCCCGAAGTATTGTACAATCGTTATAGATTTATGTCTTCGGATATCATCGTTATCACCACCATCACCAGTACATCATTTTTAATAATGGAATAAGGGAAGTAAAAAAGTAAGACGGACTGACCATAAGAAATGCGTGTTTCCCGAATTCCGAGCGCACTGTTCGACCAATGCTTGGGACTTCCGCAGTCTACCCCGAAAAGGACCTGAAAAGGTAATACTTCCCATGTGATGTGTCATCAGTGCAGCAGAAGCTGACCTAGGAACGACGATATTGGACCGATCTGCCACTGTTACAACTCAACACTGCCAGCTCGCTTTCGTTGACAATCCCCTGTTTACGTTTCTATTTCGTAGGCGCTTTTCCAGTAAGGGGACATTTTGCTGCTACATGTGAATCATTTATCCATGTGAATTACGGTAGTCCTATTGTTCCAGAAATTCGTTTCAATACTGTGAAATGCTGCACTTCGTTTTATCGAGGATTTAATGTTGTTGATGTTGTTGTTGATGTACGGTGAGAAAAACAATTGTGAATCAGAGGAAAGAAGGCTCACGCTTAAGCCTAGTGGAAGGGAGCTTAGGTTTGGTTTCACTGATTCCCTGTGCAAAAAAGTGTTTCTGCATTTCCTCCGGTAATTTTTCGCGGTACAAGTTTTTTTTCTTCATATTCTCAGTGAAAAAAAGGTATTCTTTGTGACTCTGAATAGATTGGGTGCTTTGCTGGAAAATCTGCCTCCCCTGACTGGAACATTGTCCGACTAGCCCTATCATCTCTCGTTGTCTTCAAAGTCTCTTATCCTTGCACACATTCTCTTCGTTAACTTTACAGTGGTCACAGATCATCCATCATCATTATTCATTAATCAAGAGGGGATCTTATTCAGAGAACAGGGTAGTGATTAGAGTGCATGTCAATTAGACTGCTTTTATGCCTTGCGCCAGTGCGGACGGCGCGGTCGCTGCGAACAGTGCGAAAAGCGTTAGAACGCGCCCTGGCGCATGACGCATGCTTGGCGCACAGTAGCGCCTTCGATCAATAATCCCAATTTCAAAACCTTCTGTTCATTTTTGACGTTTTGTGTGCCGTGTTGCTTTCGCTCGCCTTTTTTTTAGCTCATAACTTTTTCATTTTAGAACAAAAAAATCGTTTTGCTTAATAATGAAACCACATGAGGGCTTACTGCAACATTCAAATACAATGCACAAACCTAACCATTCTAGGATAGTTTTAAAGCAATTATTCACACGAAAAAAAATGATTCTCGCAAAAAACACGAGCAAATGCAACATGGCACGTGCAACTCCTGAAAAAAAGCTGAATGTAATAAAAGCGAAACCAACGATTGAAAGGCGCCAATTGTGCGCCAGGTACGCGTCATGCGCCAGTGCGCGTATTGACGCTCTTTGCACTGTGCGCACCGGCGCAAAGTATGAAAGCAGCTTTGCACGATCAGTGCAATTGTACGGCACGTGTGCCAGCTGAGCTCGAGACCACTCTTTCATCGTCTAATTGTTATCAGATTTGTCTGGAGAAATATCTGCTTTGACTGATTCTCTCCTCAAGGACTTAGAAACTCTACTGATTAGGGTGCCTCAAAATTCAGATGCATCTGCTAGGGAAATCAATGTTGTGGCCTATCAATAGGGCCATCAAGCGGTGTAGAATGAGTCTGACTTATGCGTAGCTTTATTAGCGAAAATAGTTCACTCAAAAAAATACAGCGGTATTCCTGAGACAACATAAAAGACCTATTTGTGTTTGTTTACCCTCGTGATTTTCAGAAGGGAAGCTGACGTGTGAGAGACGGTGACAAAGCTTGAAGCCCTAATTACAGGCACGTAGTTTGTTTGTCTCTATCACATCAGCTTAATGAGATAGTAGCGTGTCATCATGACATTGCTAAAGTCACTCAGACTAGCCCGAGCTGTCAAACAATCGGAGATTGTACGCTTGCTCCCCTGAAAACCAGAACAGGCCACGCCATTCATTGACGATACTTCTTTCGGAGCGATTTCCTTATTTATTATTTACTTTTTCTTTTCGTCACTTTGATAGAGAGCAGATCAAATTCGACACTGCCTGCTCCACCCGGGAGACGTTCAGTCCTTCTCATAGGTGAGATCACTAGAGCTACGCTATGAGTAAAGACTAAGGTTAGGCTTACCATAGGCTGGAGCTCAAGCTTATGGTTAGGCTTATGACTGCACACTGACCTTTAGTCCTAGGCTTGCTAAGAGCATATCAGAGGTGTCCTTTTCTGAGGTGACCTGAGCTGGTGAGAAGAGTTGCAACGCACCCATCTCACCACCCTCCCCCAACCTCCAGTTCGTTGCTGAAAGTCCAGTTCCTATCTGCGTCTCTCTTGCCTTTATCTTCTCTCGTCTTCTCGACAGATCTCTCATTAAAAAACACGCACTCCTTCCGCCTTTGTATGGATTCCTATCTATAGCAGGTCTCTAGCACTTCACGCCGTAGGCCGTACAATGCCCACACCTGCTGACTTTTTGCACCTTTGGGATCGAGTAGTGTAATTATGTCGCAATACTTTCAAGCCACAACCCAGGCAGAAGTTGTGCGAGCCATTTTCTCCTATCTGTGGGATAGATACCAAGATGCTGATCACAAATTTTGCACTCCCGTTCATGGAAATCGCCCGAAAAGGGCGCTAGGAGCTTGCAAATTAAGCTGCAGCAGCTGTAATGTTTGCCGCCCGAAACTGGCTGTGGTCTGGCGCCTCTCATTTGCTGCGCTGTCTCGCTTCATACTCTCCTCTTCGCGCTCTTCCTCTCATCGCCTTAACACACCGCATTGCAAAGGTAAGCCTTTAACTGAGCGTTTTCGGTAGATTCTCTTCCTTTTTCCTTCGCTGCCGGTACACATCAAACCGATAGTTCATATCGTGTGCAAGAACCACACCAGTTCGATCCTGGGGCAACCCTTCAAGACAACTTCTCAGGCTGATCAGCGTACACACTCATTACCTGGAGAGGACACCGAAGAGAAGCCGTAGACACGACCTTTTCCAAAGATCCCCAATCCTACGATTTCATTCAATAGGAGCCCTACCTTCAGAATCCTCATCGCAATGCTGAATTTGGTCAAAGGGATAAGCCCTGCATTGGTCGATCGCCAAACCGCATATACCATCCAATCACCTAATTTTGAGCGGATGTAAAGAGCGCAGCGCACATCTAAAAGGAACTTTGTACGCACTTTTTTTAAGTTCTCAAACCACATGGACTTAAACAATTGAAAGGTCAAAGAAAAGGGAAGTCTGCTATCGCACTGATATTGCCTTTGACCCATTCATTAGTCATCAGCCAAAGTAAGGATAAGTGTTTTCTAAATGACTATTCCCTTCTCACCCTCCCCCTCCTATCGCAGTTCGAAGAAATAAATTGCTCTCTTTGTTTCGAGTCCATCACATAAATTAAAATGGGTCTCAGCTTACGGGACTGCTTTTCTAGTGTTTTCGCACCACTTACCCCGTCTTTGCTACTTATGATTTCAGCAGTCAAATGTATGGCTGCAATGATTTAGTGCAACCAGATATGTAATCCCTGGACTCCCAGACGGCGATTGAGTTCGGGATCGTGACGCTCTCAGAAGAAGAAACTCTCTCCCTCACAGCATCTCAAACAGAGCTTTCAACCGTTTTGGTAAACTGATAACAGTATATTCCGGTCATCGTTTACCGGCTTGGCGCGCTACTGCAATGCTGATCGAGGTATTAAGAAAAGTTGAGCGTAATGGGGTATGCAGCATAGGCGAAAATTTCACTGGCTAAGCCAAAGCAGCCACCATCGCAACGTCTGACATTGAAAATACGGCAATCGGGCCAACATGGCCAGCATGGTATTCGCCAATTTATAAGTATGTTTCTCCACTACGAATTATATAATGCTAGGGACTTCCAAAATAAGATTTTCTATCGCAGCAGCATAAGAGAGCATTTCCTCTGAAGGATCTTACGATGAGTTCATAGGTGGAAATATGTGAAATATACCTGGTCGAAAAAACAGGCGGTTCCCCTAGGGGTGGGAGCGATGCGTTTCGCACGAGGGTATGACCCCAGTAGCCTAGCTGTGCCGTATCCGCGCCACTCGTGCCGCTGCACGCCCGCCGATGGATAACCCCTCCCCGCCTGACTCTAGCCCTTTAGAACAGAGAGAGCATAAGCGTTGAAGAGGGCAACACCCATGAGACCCGCAAGCGTGAAAAATGACAGGCAAAGAAGTGGTCCCAACCACTTATTTTGGTTCCGACCACTTTTGGTTTTTCTTTGCATCCGAGCTTCGCTGATCACCTCTCCTTCAATTCCGATGGACTGCCTATTCAGCCTAGATTCCACCTTTGAGTCACATTTCGCCGTTCCAATTCTGACCTGCACTTATTTATTTTGTGTTCATGTTCACTTAAGCGAGTACAGGTACGTGGTTTTTAGCAAACGTAAGAACGTTAACATTCGTCGTTAACATTTTGACTTTCTCACCCACTGCCTCAAATAGTTAGCTGGGGAGTTCCTCGTTTGAGTTCTAGTTTTTAAGCCATTTTCTTTAGAAGACAGAAGGTGACATTACCATCACCATCGGAGGTATGCTTGTTCGTTTTGGCTATTTTTTTCATTTCTTTCTAATAATGGTGTTAACACATACCTGCATGTCTTATCGTAGGGCATAACTGAGCGCAAGTAAATAAATAAATAAAGATCTGCACTGGAAAATGAAAGTGGACGTGAGAGCTGGGTTGCTCGCGAAGAAGTTAGAAGAAAACAGAAAAAGAACAGAACTTAAGGCTCTATCTCTGCAATTTGCTAGAGAAAAAAACGCCGAGAGCCGAGGAGTAAGCATGGGCGAGGTAGCACAAGGGACAACGCAGGCGACTATCACCATCGTAGACATCCCCATCACACGGACCCTCGGTACCAAGACAACGCAGGCGACTATCACCATCGTAGACATCCCCGTCGCACAGACCCTCGGTACCAATACTTGCAACCACATGGAATCAAGTGAACAAGGCCTCAGCGCCACTGTCGCAGACCCACGCCAAGCAAACGGCACAGGTGCTGGTATTTCGGCGCAAGCGCTGTACTTGATAAACGGTTCTCCCGCTGGGTCACATTGAGTTCGTCGCGTTGCAGCCCACAGCGATTTTTTGATGAAGGAATCCTCCCAGAAAGGAGTGTTATCTAAAAAGGGGGTCTTTCAGGGCAAGCAGCACTTTTTGGAAATGGTTTTTGCATATTGTAAGGACGCATGTATGGACCACAAAACCATAGCTGGCCCATCGCGAAAGAGGAAACGCAGATGCGGCAAGGGACGAGTCGCAGCGCGTGCTGTGCGATGTGAGACGTATTATGGTACACACTATTTAACCTGACGCCTAAGCGCTACAGTATGCGCTGCGACTCGTCCCTTGCCGCGTCTACGTCTATTGCTTCGCCGCGCGATGGGCCTGTTGGGGGCCACCCCAGAAGCATTTTTCCTTTTCCGCTGAACGGTTTTAGCAGGACCAAAAAAGAAGCATAAGGCACTGCTAATGGTTGACCCCCTAAACTAAATTTTTGCAGTCAAGTTGGCGGCCACTTGTTAGCTTCAGAATGGTCCCGACTACGAATATGACATTCGCACCAGCCCCTAGGTGTCAACACCCCGCACCAAAAACGCAAAATTCAGTCACCATTGTAAACCTACACACACGCGTCCCTACAATTTGCAAGAGCCGTTTTGAAGAATCGCGGCTTTCCCTGAAAGATCCCATTTGTAAGGCAAAAAAGTTGGTAGTGACGAGATGTTTGCGTCACAAGTACATGGCGAACTGATACTTGGATGTAATCACATCAACATTGAAGCCATTCTTCTTACGAGCCGCTCAGAGACATCGACTTAACCAAGCGGAAGTAATGGCACACATTCGGGCGTGAGCGTTGAGCGTGATGTGAGCAATGAAACATCCCACTGAAAGTTCTCGTTATTTTAACATCGTGTGCACTTATTTGATTGGTTGGTCTTCTCTCTCTTTCGCATCCCAAAAACCCAGTTAAGTCAACGAAAGTAATTTTTATCTCATTTCTTTACAGATCTTTACAGAGCTAAAAAATTAAGGCTATCGTATAGATCCTAGCCTGATTTTTCAGCCCATATTTTATGATCCATTGTTTTACAAATGAAAACGAAGAATCTTCGCCATTACTCGTCAAATTTTTATGATCAAATAAGAATGAGCTTGATTGCTTTGAATTCTGCCACAGCTCTTTTTTACACGAGTTATGGTAATTGCACGTTTTCAGTTCTTCTTCCTGCTTATGCCCTACTGTCCTAAATTGCCTCCATTTGCATTCGGTCTTCAATTACAGGGATCAGGAAAAAGTTTCAGGAGAAAGTTAGAGTCCGGTGTTCTTGCCTTTCTTCAAAATTGCCTCAATTTCATGGCAATCCAAATCTTCCGAAATGAGTTTCCTCCTTTCTATGCTCCTCTTTCAAATTGCCAGAAAAGAAGAGAAGCGTTGAAGGCAGTGAGCACAATAATTAGAGTTTGCACAAGAAAAGTAAAGGGGTTAGTGAAAGCAAAAGTCAGACGGGCAAAATAAGCGATGCAGGCCGTTCTGGCGAAGAAAAGAGTGCCAGTAGCAACGACATTAGACGGGCAGGTACGGACCCGACCACAGCCTCTTACTCCGCCTACCAATGAGATGCCCCCCCCCCCAAATGTTAGCGTTCGCGATGCCGTTGTCATTATCGTTAGTTCTTCATTTCGGAAGCCTTTTGAGACCCTCTACTGTGGAGGTTCCCCTTCTGCGCCGATCTTGAGGGCACGTTGCTCAATAAGGAACTGTGCACGAGAACGGTTTCATTTATCTCCCGCTTAACTGCAACAGGTATGACCACTAGAGTCAGTTGACAGTTTCATGACAGAAATTCATGCTCTGTAAAGAAATATCCCTCTCAAAACCTTACAGTACGAGTCAGGCAGTGCTAGGGGCGCACGGAAAGAAGTACATGGTGGGGCGGCCATTATTGGGTGATGTAGGGAGGGATTCAAGCTTCTGTATTTGAAGAGTAAAGGAAAACGTTCAAACGCGATAGTTCAGGATGCACTGGAGGAATGAAGTACAATTGTGATAGCTGAGCTGATAGCGGAGGGATTTCATGATGATGACGCCCCAAGTAAAGAATGGAAGCTTTCACACCGCCAGCATCCGTGACAGTCCTGCAGAAAGGGGAGGCTCCCCAATGCGGATCCCCACCTCCTAGCCTTGCAATCCGTAAAGCCCGACACCGCCCACTTTCCCCTCCAAAGCGACCGTCGTCCGGAGGGAAGAGGGAGGAGGGATAAAATTGGTATAAACACTCTAATTCCCTCTATTTCGCGCTTCTTCCAGGGGGGGGGGGGTTGCCGAAATCGTCGGAAGACCCAAACCTCTTTTCCACAACCACACTCTTGCTTCCGAAAATACGGCCCTCGTCTGCGGTTTTCTCAGAGGTGGTTAACTTTGCTCAACCCCAAATGTGACCCCCTTTTCCACCCAAGATTACAAATGCAACCCCTCGTTCGAATCGTGCGAACGGGCGGCTGACACTGGGAGGGACACCCTTATTTTCATTGTGACCGTTGTATAGCAACGTTTTCTTTTCTGTAGTCCCTTTCGTCTGCCAGAAACTTATTCTGGCTTCTAAAGATTTCTGCTGATTTCTTTTCCACTGCGGCACCTCTCAACGCCTTTACTTTCATCTCTGATCAGCACCAAATTATCTTGACCGCTGGCTTTAATCCTATTCTGAGACGAGCACTTGCTCATTGCCCTTTGCGGTGAATTTCTCACTCATCTTCTTCTCGCTCTTCTCACATATCCGCTGAGGCCCTCTTCCTGAAGTCGACTCGTTCTCTATCTAACACCCATACCTTTCATTTTCATGGCTAAAATGGCTCAGATAGATTAGTTGCTTTGAATGTAGCTCAGCAGCCACACTCAAACCAACACCCCCACCAGAAGCAAACTCGAAGAATCACTCATTGGGTGGGATACAGTCGCCCTCGTGTAGCACGGATGTGCCGTTGACGCGAGTCGAAAGTGCGCGACAGCGTGGTCCTTGCGCGGTTGCTAGTGACCTGCGCCGCGTTTAAAGGATTGCTGCCTGTATTTTGATTGTTATTACTTGCCTAAGCCGTTTTATTAACAATTTATTAGTTTATTATTATTATTATTTATTATTATTATTTTTTATTATTTATTTTATTATAGTTTGTATTGGTGCTTATGTCTTTGTTTGTACTAGTGCATGCGCGATTTTAGTTGCATTTCTTATTGGCGCAAGCCAGGAATGCAAGCTATTCCGGACAACTCGTCCGACACGTCTCCCTTATTCCAAGGAAAGTCCATGTTTAAGGGCCTTTGTTTCTTTTGTCATTTGCAATCAACTCGGCATCCACACTGCCAATATCGATTGCTTCTACCCCACCTAGTTGATCTGGATGTGTCGCTTCAAGGTCAGTCACTCCGATGAGAAAAAATGGTTGGAGAAAATTCCATTCCTAGAAGCGTCCCCAAAAGACCGCCTTCAGTCCTTCCCTTCGTTTATGGTCCTAACCGTTGTCTGAATAATCGTTCCGCTCTGGTCAAATTAGCGCACCTTGCTATCCTTGCAACTCACAATTAAGAACCATGAGGCTTCGGCGTCAGTGAACCCGTTTTGGGATGCGCCACGCACTCTACTTCTATTCAAAACCGTAGTGGCATCATGGACACATTTGTCTTACACACAAAGGTAAGTTGTGTGGCCTCGCCAATGTACAAGTCAATGTTTTTATCCTCCCGGGTAATTATGGTGCCAATTCACCAACCCTGGAGGGATTTAAGGCATCGTTTGCCAGACTTGACCTCAAGACCGCAGCCTAGGAGTCAGCACTACTCGCCATTACATCACTTTCGCCCTTTACAATTCATAAACAATAGTGAAAGATCTGCCGATCTGCCTCCCACTATTTTGCCAGCAACTGACAAAAATAAACAAAAATCAGATAATTTTTGAAAAAATAATTAGAAAAATCAAATAATAAACTGAAATTTAGTGAAATAGAAAAAGCAGTCATCAAATGATTCAAATGCGCGAACGAATGGATTTCAGCTAAAACTGAGATCCTCGAGAGCTTGTTCAATTCTTCCACCACAGTCATCCGACCCTTGTTCCCTTGTTTTTGAATATCCAATTTCATTGTTGTAATTAATTCCCTATTTACACCATTGTACCTCCCACGATGCACTCTACGCATTACACCATATTCCCAGAAAGCTCAACGCAACGGAATTATCGCTGAAAAACAAGAGCCATTTATTTCACGCATCCACGCCCTTGTTCACCAGGCCGCGGCAACTAAGCGATTATATTTGGCTTGAACAGCAGCACTTCGAAAGTCCTTCAACGCCTCCGTGGGGGATCAAAGCTGACTGCTCCCTCATCTCTCTGTCAACATCTCCCCTTTTCACTGCCGATTACGGGCGTTTCGAGGCGACTCGCGGCATGTTTGTGACGCCTTGATGCACTCGTCTGGCTCCCTTCCAGCTCTACAACAATCAGTGAAATGTGATGTTTTTGCTCGAACGAACACCCTTTTCACCACCATTTGCTGATGTTTCGTCAATCGGGGCAAAAACGGGTTTCCTCGAAATTCCGCTCTGTAAAAACAAAATTTCGCAATTTCTGGAAGCAAACAGTTAGTTCACAAGAATGCCGAGTTGTGGGCAAAGTTTTCGCCCCAGGCAGGAATCAAACCTACACCTCTATTACAATTACAAAAGTTACGAAAACAGGCAGTATTTATTTGTTTGTTTATTTCTGAACACAAAGTTGGCACAACCATATTCAACTGATACTCCTATAATTACCTCATTTATGATATTTGCAGATTCTGCTATTTCTGTTACTTACTATTTTCCTTTTTATTCTCATCTCCTTTTCTTTCACTCTCTTAAATGTCAACCGCTTTTCCCGATTTTTCTGCTTTTCCTCCAACCATTTCTTCATCTATTATCGATTCTCTTCTACCAACCACTAAACAGGGGGAGGGGGAGGGGAGGGTGAGGAAGCCAAAAAAAGACGTCTTGTCCGTGTCGCACTTCGGCCCTTTTTTCCACAGAGATTGCTGTCGTTCTTTTCCGTCGTTGACGGACGTTCCTCAGTGAAATATCCCCCAAATGTCCCTCTATAAATAGCCCTAGGCCCTCCTTCACTGCCCTCATGGTCTTCAAAATATAACGGTTCCTGTCATCGTCGTCGAGCTCAGGGAGGCCTACCGTAGCTGCTTCAGCCAAGGCTCTTATTTGATTTCTTGAATAGATTCAGATAGTTTTTTTGTAAGGTAGTTTTCTAGGGACAGTAGCTCCAACTATGAAAGTCCCTCAAAACCCGCCATTCAGAAACCGCTGTAATGGTACAGTTGAGGACCCTATTGAGCTCGACCAGTGCACCTTGTTCGGGGGCATGAGCTCGACCAGTGCACCCTGTTTCGGGGGCATGGCTCGACCAGTGCACCCTGTTTCGGGGGCAATTTTTCTGGTGCCGTCTACGTAGATGGCCACTATGAAGAAATCCTCATGAAATAAAATTTGCTCTTCATTTCTAAGCTGGTGCACTCGCTTTGAATTGAGCAAAGTCTGGTTGAATCTATTTGAGTACGGAGACAAATGTTTTTATTGCCCCCCCCACCCCTCGTAGTTTGAATGGGCTTGCATGAAACGTACCGCAAAAATCATTCCGCTTATTCGAAAACTCATTTCATCCCTATTTGAGCATTTTTTCGTCAATCATGTCGTTAATACTGGATAAAATTGAAGTTATTGGATAGTAGAGATTTCAGATTCAATGAGATGAGCACTGATGTCGATGAGGCACAACCGCCACGTAGCCACCTCGATTTACCGTTTGCTGACAGGTAACTTTATATATTTTTATCGTCATTTTTTTATGCGCTAACGTCTTATTACTTTATTTCGTTCTCTGTATTAAGTGTATAGCGTTAATTATTTATTCACTTAATTATTATGTAGGGAGGGGATGGGGTGGGGAAGCCGCAACGGCAAGACGTCCAACACTCACGCGTTATTGAGGATGAATTTTCATCGTGAAACATTCCACTGTTCGGAGAGCTGGGGGAGGTAGAGGGGGAGAGGAGTGGCTCCATAGCGCACATCATATTTGAAAAAAAACCCTGGTCAGACAGACCAGGACTCAGCAAGCTATTCACTATTCAGTGGACCAAATGCTAACTCATTGGTGCATTCTAAATAACCTCTTCTTCAAAAAACGAGAAAGCCGTCGGTGCAGACTATACACTGTAATTGACAACGGAAACGAGAAAGTGACATTTGACAACGCCATTTTCTCGCGGCCGTCGTCAAATGTAGTGTAATGTCTGCACCGACGACTTTCTCGTTCTTTGAAGGGGAGGGTAAGTCTGATGTTAAGCTATTAATAAATGATAATTTAATTCCATATTTAATACATCTGTAGAAAGCCACAAGTCAAAGAATAGAGTGTGATGTTCACCAGTCATCAAAACGAAGGTACATAGACATGTTTTCTGAAGAAATCTTTCCCGAAAAAATTATGATTATGATCGTAACCCACCAAAAACACGCTGGCTTGAAATCCATCGTCCACGATATGTCGTGTTATCGTCATTGGCCGTAGGCGTCTTCCTCGTGCCGGATCGTGCCGGAGGCCATCAATCACTTGATCCTCGTCAGCGTTGCTTGAGCCTCGTCATCAGTGGTTTCGCAACCTGCGACCGCCACTACTTAAGCCGCCTCCAGCGTCTAGCCAGCAGCTAGTCCGTCGATCCGTGACCTCGACTTCCTCCTCACCTTGTTATACCCTTCTCCTTGTTATGTTATAGTATCTAATAAAGTGTATATAGCCCATTGTGACTACACACCCGCTACACCATCGGGTTGAAGGCCTGTACAACCTTTAATCTGATATCCATATCAGATTAAAGGT
>KZ346050.1:27490-37984 GCA_002352805.1 Teladorsagia circumcincta | reverse complement strand
GTGCGAGGGTATATTTGCCCATGTTTGTCCCGAGTATGAAACACTAGTCTGAATGACGCCAAAATTCATTTTTCCTCAATCTTGCGGGGCTCAAACCTCTGCCAGTGCTTAGGCACCCTTTGAAAATTAAATCCACTTTTTCCAGGATATCTCGACTTTCTCCCAAATCTTCTCCAGAACGACGAGTGGCAAGTGTTGCTGTTCCGCCAAACATCCCCCCCCATCTCATGCCATCTCAGTGCTGTTTACACCTGCTAGCTCCTTGAAGAACAAACATTTCGAAAATTGCAAAGACGTCTGAATCAGCGACCAAATTCATCAACACAGCTGAATGCGAAGCATGACATAACAAAAGGGGGAGCAATTTTGAGTTCATGTTGTTGTTGTGACAATTTTTGCTATATCTCAACGGAACGTTTATATCCCAGCACCCCATTGAATTTATTTCACCAAGTGCTCGTACTTCGCTCAACACAACCATGAAAAATATGATTCTGAGTGGAAGTCGAATGTGTGGCGCAAACCAAGCAAGATTCCAGCAGCAGCAAGCAACCTACTATTTTTTATGGTACGCTGTCGAGTATATAGATAAAGGTTCTTTTAAATACCATCGAAACCACAAGATAACGGCTGTGCGCTGCCTTCAGGTGTCGAACAGCAACTGAGGATGAAATAACCAAGAACTGCTTTTTTTGAAAGTTATTCGTAGAAAACAAGGTAATTGCAGTGAATTATGTATGACCTGGTCAAAAGAGCAATGAATCGCGTCGTTGCGTGCACATCGCACATTATCGCGGGTGGCTTGACTCTACTGCGTGCAGTTCAGCGACTTCCGAATAGAAACATGTGACTTTGAATTTTTATGGATTCTGCTTACGTAAGCGAAGGCCGTCTCACTGTGATCCGTTCATTGATGTTGAAAGTGACGGTCGGAATCGACGAAGTGAATGTCAAAAGTGAAATAGTCAAAAAAGGAGAATGTACGAAAGAAGTTTGACGAGTAACGAACATGTCCTATTATCCACAAATCATGAACTCTAACCAGCCCTGAAGTTCCTGATTCACAGGTGAACTTGAAGAAGACACACTATAAATCGCTCTTGGTCGAACATTCTTTATGCGATGATGCATACCTGACCAATCGTTTACTGGTAGAAAATCCAAACGTATCTGAAAGCTGTACCTGTGAAAAAGTTGAGTCTAATCCCAACTTAAATCGCTCGAACCACAGTATCATTTTCGTCTTCTGTCATTATTCAGACAACAGTGGAGTCCGAAGCCCGAAGAAAGGGCTCAAACAAAGAACAGAAGGGTGTTAGCACTCGCTTCTCCTACAAAAGATGGCTCTGAATTCTAGGACTTGTGCACAAGGAAGGCATGGTTCTGCCCCCATGAAACAGCACTTTGAGACCAGGGTCGCGTCCGCACTTTTCCGGAAATTTTGCCAACCTCCATCTCTTAAAAGGGAGTTTTGATGCCACTCCACCACCACCACCAGCTGCCAGATATAAGCATCGCTATCTTTTTGTGAGCCACGTAGCTTATACCTGTGATGAAACATAGCCTACAGAACAGATACAAAAAACACATATATTTTGGGTTTTTTTTTTGGAAAAGCTTGGGGTGCGCGAAAAAGTTGAACGACATCGGTGCAGAACACATACATGCGTTCCAATCGGCCTGCAATGCCCGGGACGAATGTATTATACATACCCTTCCCTTCAAAATACGCGAAAGTGTCGGGTGCAGACCATATACCACAATTGACGACGGCCGCGAAAACGTAGCAGTTGGCAACGCCGCTTTTTCGCAGCCAACGTCAGTTATGGTATGCGGTCTGCACCCGACACCTTCGCTCTTTTTGAAGGGGAGGGTATCTGTTCTGCGCTGAGTTAACGGGTTAAGCTTCCTTCCAGCTCTCTCGCAGCTTCCTACCATTCACAATTTGTTACAGATTGGATGTCATGGTGTGTGCAAGGATGAGGAGTAAAAATCTTAAGCAGCGGCTGAGGCGATACATCCGACCCACATAACTCAGCATCTTACGTAAAGGAATGCATTTCTTTCTCATATGTCACTTACTCCAATTTGTTCACATTGTTGAAAAGAAACTTTAGCGAGCACTTAGCCTATCGTGAGGAAGTGTTGAGGTGTTTGGGTTTTCCCAAAATAATCTTCGTTACTCAAACCAGCTAGCTTTTCAGCTCAATTGCAACTTGTCGGTTACTGTGTTTAATTTCATGCATACATGGGTGGCTAAGAAAAGAGACACCTCGCTCCACATTTCAGACAGCATAAAACACTCTTTGATAAACTCAAATCGGCTGCACCCAACTTTGTATCTAATAGTAATCTCAATCTATCAGTGAACCGGATAAAAGATTTCTGCACCAACGTCATCACAGGAATTTGCTATGGGAATCTTGTCCACGATTCGAGCTCAACTTGGTCCTCGACGGGCATTATTTGAAATACTGGTCGGGAGGGGGCCTTGCACATTGAGAGCTACTGCACCTAGGAAGCAATTATCAGTGACCCGGTTAAAGTAATTTCAGGCTGGGACGATTACGGTGGGTCTTGTTGAGCTAAACGGTGATGGAAGATGTTTTGAAGACGATGGGGGCAGTGGAGGAGGATCTGCTTCTACTCATGGGAGGACATCTAAGGGATGTCCTGCCGTAAAACTTTGATCAACAGCGGCACTCTGTGCGACGAAAAGTTTGATGATGTGCGCGGTGGGTAAAGTGTTTCTTTTTTGGCCACCCCTATATTTTCTTCCGGTACACATCACCAGCTCAATTACTTCCTTCTGAAAAGATGGCACACCCTGTTTACACAGACCCTGAAAAGTTCACGAGATGGTCACAGTGTATTCAGTACAAGGTTGAATTCTGTTACCAGTGTATACCTTCGCTGAACAGAACGATGAACGCCGACGGGAACGGTGTAGTGATCAAATGAAATGCGTGACCGGTGTTGCACTTTGAGATTATTTCACGAAAAAATACGTAAATTCTGGAATCAACCACCCTCTAAATAATAAAATTTTGCTGGCCGCTTGGACAGAATGGTTCAGTTTTCAAAGAATTACACAAAATATTCATTAAAAAATATTTAAAATATTCAAATAAACAAAAATTTACTTGTAAAAAAATTCAAAACACCCATTATTCGAAAAAATCACTATGACAATAAGAATTGTTTTGCAATGAGCATGAAAGTAAATCTACGAGTGCACACTGCCCTCGTTATTGTCGGGCGGTTCAGAACAGGAAAATCCAGACTCATCTGGGCGATCTGAAATTTGAAAATTTTTCTGAGGTCGTGATGCGCTTCTTCACCCCATCAACACAATGATCCATGGTGGATTCTATTTCTTTCGAACGGCTCCTAGCCGATCAGCAGACTTTCTTGTTAATCATTTGTTTTTTGCATAAATTGGTGGGACTATGCAACAGTGAGACGTTCAAGAAATTATGTAAGAGCTTCAGGCTGAAGCAGTTACGGTAGGTCTTCTTGAGCTTGACGGCGAAGGCACATGACGTCATATTCTAAAGAAGGTGAGAGCAGTGAAGGAGGGCTCGCGCCTACTTATAGAGGGGAATTTGAGAAATATTTTGCTTAGGAACTTCCTGCAGAACGGCATCTCTGAAGAAATTCGCTGAAGTGCGGCACAAGCAAGTCCTTTTCTGCTTCCCCCCCCCCCGCACAGCTGATTATGATGCTTTGAGCTGTTCGGAGCTAGAAATGTAAATCCAAAGAAGATATCAACAGTAGGTTTCTCACCAGGCTGGATAAAAGGGAACGAAAGGATCAAATATTTCTCAGATGACGACCGCAATTCCTGTCGTTTGACTCAAAATCTCTGGAATCTCCTGTTTATCTTGTATTGCATGTTGCGGTCAGTATTGGTTAACTACCAGATACATATCGTACCGTGGGAGGCTCGGAGGAGTAGAGGACCGATAATTCTATTGGACCACGCATAATCCACAGATAGTGCAGGCAGTAGCCGACTCAAGCCCTTTTAGACCAGCATCTCCCTTCCAACTGAGACGTCCTCCGACGACGAACTGTCTGTCAGACACCATTCCGAATTCTCTCACTCCTGTTAGCGCCCAACGAATGTTGGAATTTCGAACTGTTCGTCATCATTACTGATGATGACAGAAGAATTTCTCGAAAAAGTTTCCTGAAAAGAGATGCTAATTTGAACATTGGCCGCACTCTAGTCTGGTTACAGCCGTTTTTTTAGTTGATTTGAGCCGATAATCAAGGAATCCTGGATGAATGGCATAAAGGAAAGATTGGAGTCGGTTGCGGGGAAATGAGTAGGGATGAGCAGAGGTTGTCACTCTTCAAAAAAAGTATTGGGAAGAGAATGTTCCATCTCATCGCAACACTGTTTGACTGACCTTTGACAAGTTGGAGGAGTTGGAAGGTAAATGTTGTAGTCTAGAGTTAAAAGGGGGTGAGAAAAAATCCTCGACGAGCCGTTGCCGATTCCTCGAGCGATTTCCGCGCTGCTTGGGATGAGGGGGTGATTAGGGAGACTACAGGGAATCTGCCAAGACGAGATACCGACTCCACCAATTGGGTTACGCTACAGTTCCTGGGCTAGTGCTTAGCGATCTTGCAGTTCTTGACCTTCACGAGTGCTCGCCTTCGTGGTTTCACAGTTTGATTTGGTGAAAAATATCATGGTGCTCACTCTAATTACAGAACGGAAAACATAGAGGCGTTCATGATTTGTGAAGGAGAAATCGGCTGTCGCTGATGTTTGAGTGTTCGTTCGTTTCTTCTTGCGAATGATCCTTAGGTCTGATGCCAAGATTGCTCACCTTAGTTGGCAAACATTGGAATTTTTTGAGCCTTATGTATATTCGAACTTGAAAGCTTTTAAAGCGTACGAAAGGAAGGAAACGAAGCTCAGCAACGCTCATCAGTCCCCAAGCGATGCGCCATGCAATACACACCAACCATAGCATCCACATTTCGCTGTGACGGCAGGGAGTTGCAGCAGAGCCGGAATAAGGAAAATTCAAACACTCACATCAGTGCTTGAGAAAGCGACTGCTAAGTGTCCTGCCATCGAACACCGGAGGCTGATATCACTGAATTCTCCCCTTCGTTGTTGGGCTGCTTGTCACCTCGTGGAACAACTACAGAGTGTCCCATAAATATTACACCATGTTTCTTAGTTTGCTGTAACTTTTCTCGAAATGGGTGTATCTAATTGTAAGAAAAGTCACGCACAATCATCAGCCAGACATATACATACTGAAAGGAATCATGTTCAGTTGAAGTGTTCCCCTGTCGCTGTTGGTATGGCTCTCAGTTGCTTCGAACACAACTCCACTGTGGCCCGCAGGGAAGTTCTTCTGAGAAGTTCCGTTCTTAACCTCGCACAGAAGAGGCTCTGGGTCATCGATGTGGATACAATTTATAGAGCAGTCTCTGTCCCCAGTGGAGATTTTTCCAGCATGTTGATTCAAGGGCAATGAGAGCTTATCGTTTGTGAACTCGGGAAGAGTGGCATGGCACCAGTCCTGAACGATTTTCATCTCTTATACGAAGCTGAAAAGGACCAATGAAAAGAACATTATCTTTCCTTGGAGTAACTAGATACCTCAGTAAGTAAGGAAGAATGGGAAACTTACCTAGTTGAGAGACAGACGGACCTCCTGAGGGTGCGGATCAACATGCAATAGGCAGCGAAAGATGTGCCCTCCGCGGTCTAGCATGGCCTCACTCTTACGCACTTGGCGAGCCACCCACCTCTCGCATTTTCTCATGTCTGAGTCTCTAGGCCTTCAGCTGAGATAGCGGGCAGCACCAATGAAAGTCGCCTTAATGCGAATATCATTGAGTTCCATTTCTCGGGTTCTAGACCATTTTACTCGGTTTTTTCCACTTTCTGACATAATTGACTATCACCAACTTAATTTGCAATGGAGTGCCTTTTCATGATGAATTTCACCTTTGAGCAGGCAGGGGTGGTGATGGACCGTTCATAGTTGGCGATCATAGGTGTAAGTAAGCAATTGGGTGATTAGACAATTAGTGCACAATGAAAAATATACGTATAGATTGGCATGCTCCGCCCATAGAGTGCTGTAGGGGAATAGGCGAGCATGCAAGTACACGATTAGGCGATCACCCGATGAGCGGAGCAAAAATCAGTACATATCCTTTTTTGTTGCCTACTCGCCCATTCGCCTAATCGCCTAATCGCACGCACGATCACCAACTATGAACGGGCAATGAGCGACCGCTAGCTGAGACCCATGCCCAGACCATGAGAGGGATTGGCTGCTAGTTGTGAAGAATTTTCCTTTTCCTCTCATTGGATTCCTCGAGACCTCATGCGAGCATGCTCCTATCTTAAAGATTGTGGCTTCTTTTCACAGTGGAGATTCTGTCATCGATGAAAACGGTGCCCACGTAATCACCTTTGTTGGCCCTTTGTACCAGCTCTTCACATTTGAAAACTTCGGCGTTTTGTTCAACTGCCTCAAGTCAACTTGGATATCGCGGTCTATCTGCTTCTCATGCTTTTCAAGAGATCCAAGATGGCAGAGCTTATGGGGCGGCCACAATGAGGACTACATGCTTCTTTTCTTTGGTGCGCGGTAGGCCGCGGTTTCATGAAGACTCTAAAGAAGTGCGATTTTCATTACCAGATGTCCGACACAGCTGTGGAAGTGTCTAGGACCTCCGGTAAATTTTAGGCCCAGCATGAGATACGGAAAGTAATGAAAGTGCGTGGCACAGAACGAATTGAACGAACGTGAAAGCTCCAAAATTTGGTCCCCTTCGGTGACAGCAGGGAAACTAATGAACGTATAACTTCCACGCTGTATTTTTTCTATTGAACCGCAGTTTTGGAATGTAATAAATCAGTTGCCGATCGAACAAGTTGTGCTTTGTACGCGGTTGCATCAGCTGGAACCGGTTTTGATTATGCGAAACTACAAATGACGCTTTTTAGACGATATGCTTTGCATATGAATCAAAACATTGTTAAACTTTTTTGGTCCTTCAATTTCGAGGGTTATTGATTTTGGCTTCATTTGTTTGTTGACTGCTGTTTTAATATCGCATTCCATGTTGCAGAAAATTTACAAGAACATTGACAAGGAGAGGTTCCGCTATGGCCATTCAAGAAGTGATGTATAGTCCCAGATGCGCCTTCAAACGCTGATCTCAAATCTACCATCCAAATCTGCTAAACAATTCTCTGGACGGAGTTATGAAGTAAAACAGCGCAGCGGCAGTGGTCGGGATTAACAGTCAAAATGCCGTAGGATCGGTCGCCTGTCGTGCTTACTGTTTCCCATTCTTAAGGGATACAGCCAAACGGCTTTTGCTTGCTTATTTAGCCTATCTATTCTTAAGAATGCAATACAGTTATTGCGAAGAGAGACAGATCCTTCGACATTTTGACTTTGAGTCCCCACCACTACCATTGCGCTGTATTGCTTCACAGCTCCCTTCAGAGAATCGTTCAGCAGATTCGGCAGGTAGATTTGAGATCAACGTTCGAAGATGAAGGCGTATGCCGATCTCTTCTTGAACGGCCATGACGACCTGGGAGCCTTTCCTTGTGAGTATGGGCTAAACCTTCGCCTCAAGCTGGATTTGAACCCACATCTTTGCAATGGGCAATTCTGTTACCTCTTCAAAAGATACTGACAAGAGATGCTTTTTGAAAGACCAGTTCCATTAAAATATCACGAAGCATCATGTTTTAAAGATGGGGAGACTCCGAAAATAGAAGTTTCGCTTGGAAGTGATTGACAACAATGACGAGTATTAACGTCAGTCGTTATCGGAAAGAGCTAGAGTTATTTGAGCGCAACAAACGGATATCATATGGGCAACACCAACACCGAAACCGTGAACTATGGTATCTATCGAAAATGACGTCACGTGGGGACCGAAAGCAAAGCGTTACACTTCTAGGTACTTTGGCTAAGGCAGATTTCACACAAAACAAGAAAGGTTTTCCCCAAGCTGGCGCTATTGACAGTCCATATCCGAGAGATAAGGTAGGCGGAGCTTGCCAGCGTCTGCTAAGAGGACCAAAGGCGTTTTCAGAGGTCCCCGCACGTCAACGGGGAGAGAAATATGCATGCAATTGCTACATATCTTCAACAAATGTCAGTTGTGTCGGAACGCTTCCACCAACACAAGGTGCTTTAGTTTCATGTCTAATTTTATTTATTTATTAGAGCTTTAATAAGAGAGAAAAAACGCCAGGTGCCGAACCAAACACGTGAACCGTTGCCGACAGATCACTGGAAAAAGAGCCAACGTTCGTTTTTTTGGAAAGGGCAAATCCGAGGAGACCACACATCAGGAAAACGAAACAAAACAGTGATCCTATTGGGTTCTGATCGAAGACAGACGTTTTCACGTGAAAACACACCCTGGCGGGAGTGTGTTCGGCTACGCGGTGCCGCCCCCAATGGTCTTGTGCGCTATCAGAACGATCACCAGCGATTTGTATTTAAGGTCGTCAGTTCAGTAGCTTAGCTAAAGTTCTACCTACTCTTCTCCCAAAATGCGAGTATATCTCCTACTTTTTACCATACTCGCCTGCTTGGTATTCGGCCGTGCATTCCCTCAATTGAAACGTTCTTTGAAGAAACAAACGCCTGTGTATGACGAAGATTCGGACAGGTGAGCAGCGCCTTCTTTTCATTAGTAGGGCGAAATTACCTTCTAGAAATGACAAGAGAATTTGTGGGGAGAAAATCAGGCGAACAAAAATGTGTGGTGGGTTGGAATCAGTGTTAGTGTAGTAAGGTGACATTATTGAGCCGAGGGCCTATGGGGGTGGTGTTTGCGGTTACAGTATTCTCGAGCACTTACGGTCTTACCAAAGTGTTTCACAAAGCACTGCTACATCGCTTCGATTTTGACTGCTCGTGCCTTCTGAATCTTGAATTCGCCAACTATCAACCACTTGATTTTCTGACTTTTCATGCTCATTCCTCAACCGCTATTTTCTTTTTCGCGTTCCCGTTGACTCTAAGCTCTCTTTATGTATTCCATTTAGTCTCTTCCTTACATCCTGCCCGAAAATCGACAAAGCCTGATTTTCTCCAGTTGAACTTCGCTAAGCTTAGAGAATCTGCTCCCTATCCTGCACAACAACGGCTGCGGATCCTAGCAATATGAATGTTCAAATTCTGAGAAATGGTGTCCATTCCATCAGAGATTGTATCTAATCCTCGACTCGTTGACATGGAACGAGCAGGGTTGGTGGTATCGCTCCAGAACGGCCCGAAACAGTGAAGGACCCGGCCGTGGCAGTAGAAATTCTGGACAGGACCAGGTGGCGACGTCTAAGAAGAGCTGTGGGTCCCATTACTCTGCTGGATATGGCTAGGTAAAAAAGAGAAGCATACCCAGATAAACAATTCGCTAAGTCTGCCGGGGATCTGGGCGTTGCAAAACCGATTTCAGGAGAAAGGAGCAGGAAAATGCAGGGTGAACGGGAATGTGTCCACATAAAGAACAGTACAAAGCCAACGCGACATGGCCACACGTCCATGTGATTTTTTCCTTCTCCTTCTCTTTATGGTCATACTTCCGCGTCCCCCTTCCTGCTTGAAGCCGGGCTTCAGCACCCTACATACACATTTCAACGTTATTCGCTATGTCCATTTACATTACCCCGTACTTTTCGTCTACCTGGTCATTTGTTCCAATTCTTCTCTATACTTTCCGTCTCAAATATCTAATTTTCCTCGCCATCCCTTCACTATCGAACGACCGTCATCATCTTGTTCCAGCCATTACGATGCAGGACTCTCTGTTCATTCAAGCTTGATAGCTAGACTTGACTTGACTTCTAGCTTGACTTAGGAGAAAGAGAAATAGAGAACTAGAGAATCTCCTTTAAGTTCAGCTGAAAGCCAAGCAAGGTTACCCTCACCCCCCCCCCCCCCACTAATCTGAAATGGTCCCAACTGAGGATACATTGCCTCCTCCTACTTTACACCGGTATGAAAGCCACTCCGCCTGGTCTCTACTACGGCAGACCATGTTGCAAACCCATTGAGAGCCCGTTGACCTGCGCCCTTAATTCACATATCATATATCGGGACTGATATCTCCATCATCGTATGGGTGTTCTGTTCTTACGTATGAACTAGAAACAGAAGGAGCAATTTGATCAGATCGAAAGTTTAGGGCCTGTACTAAGGATGGGAGAGCCCATCCCGTGCGCATTCCAGGCGGTCACCCAATCAGAAGCATCCTGCCCCCCCCCCCAACTATCACGTTCCTTGAGGTTTGGTATGAGATCGGAACCAGGATGTCCCACCCACACTCCTTGAGCGATCGATTCCCAAAAATTTCAAGTCTCTCAGTTCTATTCCATTTATAATACAGCAAAACGAGGTGTAAAGAAGTTTTTCGAATGTTTCACTTACAGGATGGCACAACCTGTTTTACCTGTGCGACTCGTCCAGTAGTCAAAAA
>KZ346048.1:26461-37154 GCA_002352805.1 Teladorsagia circumcincta | reverse complement strand
AAAACCGCGAAACCTGCGACGGATCGCAGACTCTGACATCAGCGTCAAGCCGATCAATACTCAAACAGTTATCCAATCCAGCCGCTGCTTCTGCTTACAGTGATGGGTGAATGACGACTGCTCATAATTTCAAAACAAAATTAGGAATGAATCATGCGTATTCTAATGAGCTAATAGACATTGAACATAAAGCAAGTAGAATCACAAATAGTCGTCTTTCAACGTCACTGTCAGCAGAATCGAAATAGAGTTAACAGCACTCGCGGTATTGATCGGTGCACTTTCAATCCTGCAATCCCATACGCGCAAATCGCTAAAATCGCGCAAATCGCGAAAATCGCGAAAAACCGCGAAACCTGCGACGGATCGCAGACTCTGACATCAGCCTTATGCTCATTTGACCGTTAACGCATTGGATCTGCGACCAGTTTTTGCTCATTTTATATTCATTTGCTCGTGCTTGTCACAGAATTGCTTTTTGAAAGTGGCACAAAAATTGGACCCTAACTACATTGATGGTTCATCTAAGAAACAAGTGACGATTAGTCGTCCAATGTGTTAGAGTGATCTGTGAGAGTATAGCGGGGTGTTGGTGATATGGTTCTACTCCTCAGATTGTTTGACATTGTTCAAATAATTATTTCAAAATCTTCGAGAGCTCCTTCAGAGTGTTCGGAATCAAAATTTCATTTACATTTCCTATACTTTTTCAGCGAAGTGAAAATAGAACTCACCGATGATTCCTCATCTCTAAAGCGTTCTTCCAATGGACTGTTCGAGCTCTTTCTACACAGCTGCGGCGGAGCTGGCGCTGTACCACGTTCTGGAACTCTTCCCCGAAGAGGACAAGCTGACTACATGTGCGATGTGGATTCAGTGGATAAGGTAAGGTGACCGTGTTTTGCCTAAAAATAGCAAGTTTCTCTGGCATGCGTTTTTTACGGTTAATTTCGGAAGAATTCAATTATTTCTCTTTCCTTCTGGTTCCGCGATTCTGCTAATCGAGCCAATGCACTTTCCAGTCACTTGCTGATTTGTTGCTGAAGTGGACTGACAGGGAAAGGCATCGCGATTTGCTACATTTGAAAAATTTGGTTACAAACTGATCGAATTGCCAATTCCCCGATATTAGAAAGTGGTGGTTTTCGGATCTTCGCCTTGGTGAATACAATTCAATTCAGCGAGGAAGACGTCGGTCTCTGGCCAATCTGGATTTGCTTGACGCATCTGAAAGTACACATCCGGCCAGCAGTGTTGGAGGGACAATTGTCAGCAGTGAGTTTTGTTAACCTGAACATAGTTTTGATAAAACTATATTTTACACTACAATTTGTTCAGGGCGAGCAGGCGAACACCTCGCCGAGTTGTACACCTCCAATTCTGAGAATTTTTACAATGATTCCGCTAGGTTGGCTCCCTTGAATTTTACAAACATACCAAATTACTGAACAATTTTTTATTACACTCTTCTATTACTTGGCACCTTATTAATACAAGAGCATGTCTGGGTTTGTACTATAGCCGATTCTTGGGCCGAATCATCTCTTGTCGCTTTAAGGTTTTCGGCAACGGCCTCGTCTTCACTTTATGAGCCGCTGTGCGCTAATGGTGGCTACAACGACGGAGGAAAGGTCCGTAGACGGAAGCCGCGTAAGGAGCGTTTCAGGAAAGCATATGTGCCGAGCACAATCAGTTCCATAACGGAAAGCAGGTAAACAATTTGTATTGCGTTATGTTCATCTACTCCGAAAGCCTATGCTCAAAACCTATTGATTTAGCATGACTAGCTTGTCTCTCCCAAGGATATTAGAAGTGAATCTGTCGATGAGATCTACACCGTATCTCGGTATTTCCGTTGGAAGCTTCCAGGGTAGCATATTAGTCAGCGAAATATTGCCTGGTGAGAACTTTGTACAGCACTAAATAATGGGCTATGTTTTGGCTTTCGGTGTTACTATTTCTGATACTCAAATTCCGGGTGAGGAACTCACCTTTCTGCAAGTGGCACCGTTATCATCATGTTTATAGACGGCGCTGTTGCAAAGGATGGCCGCATAGAAGTCGGTGATCAAATCGTTCAAGTGAACAATCGATCGTTTGAGAATCTCACGGAAGCACAGGCAGTGCGTGTTCTCCGAGAAGTCGCTGCAGCAAAGAAGTGAGTCTGTAGTCCGCCTAATTTTTTTTTTCATTTTCAGCAAAGGAGGATTTGCTTACTTTCATAACATTGAAGCTCGCTTTTTCTTCAAGTTGGCCATTCAGAGCCTCAAAAAATTTATTATAGACCGCTGGTGTTGTTTGTTGCGAAATACTCTCGAGGCAATGACTATGATCCACTTTCCACACTCGCATCAGAAACGCTTCCACTCGACGTATCACTTTGGGTTCAAACCGCTGCGTACGTCCATGATAGTTTCCCTCCTTCTAATACCTTTTATGAGGAGCTCTTATTACCCGTTTTCAGGATTCCAGCAGGTTTTACTTCTTTGTTTTAGGCAATGCTCTGAGCGACAGCGCATTTATCGTGAAAGGGGCTTGTCTGATGAGTTGACTGAAACGTTTGACGAAAATACATTAGGAACCATGAGGGAGACCGACGACGAGGAGGTAGGCCTGCCCTTTATGCCACTGGCCTAACGCTTGGAATAACTGTGCTTATTGCTGAAAATGAGATTCTCCGCTTCAGTTTCTTCAAAGTCTTATCTAGGAGCGAGTGCTTTACGACCAAAGACGGCATGGTGTGCCTCAGGTGAATATTGAGGAGCTTGAAAGGAGACGAGAAAACGAGCAGAATGGTAGTATTTGCATTCATTTTATTTTATATAATAGCCTTCTGTGATCCTTGATTACATTATTTGATTCATTCCTAACGTGTGACATTGGTGTTTGGACTGTCATGATAGTGATTCAAATTCGTAGTTCGTCACTGGTAGCCAAATATTGAAGCTTTATTAGTGGTACTGAAATCATCAATTTCAGAGCATAAAGCTACTCAACGTCTGTCAATAACAATGGATCCTGTAATAATCTTGAGAGCGCTTGCGAGACCGGATTCTGGACTGCAGGTGAAAAACAGAAAGTGGCTGAAAATTCTTGTACCCATGTCATTTATAGGTAAGACTTTTGAATTTTTTTCCTGAGTTTGTCTCTACTTCTTTCACCTATTCTTTAGGTCGTGATCTCGTTGATTGGTTGCTGGAGCATGTCGAAGATTTAAGCGACAGAAAAGCGGCACGCCATTACGCAGCTGAATTGCTCAAAGCTGGTCTTATCCGTCATGTTGTCAGCAAGCTAACTTTTACAGAAAAGTGCTACTATGTATTTGGTGGTATGTTTTTGTAAATCGCATACATTAAATGCTCAAGCTTTTATCTGAATCAGTTTAGTTTGAATGTGTAGTGGATTTGCTCAGAAGGGGCTTGGTGTAACACCTCGTTAATCTCTAACTCTGTTCAGATGCAGTAGTTGGTATCCGAGGCGCTGCTGATAGTACTCAGAATAGTGGAGGAACAGCTAAAGTAGAGGCGACCACAGAGGTGACCTACGTGGGCTCACCGGCGCCAACTGGTGGTAATACTTTTTTAAATTTTCGATTAGTTTTTTTATTCTGCTTCTGTTGGGGCATGTTGGATTTCGATTTTTCTATTTATTTTTTAATTTACTAGCTTGCCTTCGCCCTCTAACGCGTGACACACGAGTCTTCCTCTTGAAATGGGGGCGTGTTTTTACTCCGGTGCTTGATCCTTTCACTATAAACCTCTGACCTCTTTTTTGATTGCCTCTACCACTCTTTTCGCTCTTCAAAACATTCTGTAATAAGGTTGTTCTTTTATAGTAAGCATCACCCACTGAAAGCTCTCCAGCTCTCTCACTTCGCATACCTTAAACATTCCCATTCCTACCAGTTTTTTTCTGGCTCTTGGGTTGTCTTAGAACCCAAGTATGGGTTTCTGCAATTAGCATGCCCATCACTGGTCCTCTTCATTTCCTTCACCAACCTGCTCCTCACCTTTACTCACTTTTCCTGAGTTCTGAGGTGATCAGGTGTCGAATGAGAAGATCTTGCTCTCGGCGCTGCCCATTTTGGTGTCGGCTTGCCCACAATGGTGGCTCCGCTTAATTCTTGCTTCTAGAAGTTTTCTTCGTTCTGGTCCACGCCGCAGCCTCCAGAATTGGTTGTCTCTTCAGGTGATTCTTCAGGTGTTCCAGCTTCTCCGGAACATACCCATGTGGGCGTGTAGCGTGCTGTGCGCTGCATGCACCTTACCAGCGCCATGGTTCTGCAGCAAAAACAGCTATCGTGACCGCGCGTGACCTCTTGCTATAAACCTGTGTATCTGTCCAGTGAGAATAAGTGTTTCACCGAACTAGGAAGAGGCTTTCGTGGCGATAGAGATTTTCGTTGTCAGTGTTTGCCATGCTGCTCATTGGTAATTATGGCATGTTCGTCAAAAGGCACAGCACATTCACTTTTTTATTCCAATTTTAGGCCACCATGGTAATGTATTACGACCATTCGGCCAGCAGCAGCCCGCAGGACCACACCAGGTAGCCGATCAAACCTGGCCGTTTAGCCCAATAACGGTGTTCGATTCAACACGAAGGTTTCGAAACGGCTGTGAAAGTCCATTGGTACGTTGCTCAACACAGACTGCGAGGTGCATTCACCTTGTTCAGATTTTGCTCGTCCGGGTTTTGAAGTCGAGGCATTTTCAGTTTTTCTTTATCCAATTGAGTTGGAAAGGATCACAAAATCTTTCATAATTACTGGTTTTTCTTAAAAATCAGGTTTTTAAGACCAATGACTACGCGTCAATGGTTGGCGGAGAGAGCAGTGCCTCGTACGCTATGGGTGTTGGCAGAGGTATTCCACGGGCCTTGAACACACCGGTTGACGGCACATCGGACATGCAATCGAACCTCGCCCCTCCACATCCGAGCCCATGCGAAACGGTGTTCGAAGACGATGACAAAAGAAGAATCCTGCGACGATAACTATCGATTGTTTAGCCTAATCTTTTGCAATGCTTCTAAGAAGCGAATGACGACGTGTATGCGTAGTAAGAGTTCTTCATCGAGGGATCGCTGAATAGATCCGAGCTGTATTTGGGTTTTATCATTGTGAAAACGAACGCCTTGATTCTAATTTGCATTTTGCTATGTTTTTCAGTATTTATCTCTCATTTGCCATTCCTGCAAACATTGTCAATAATCAACGATTAATAGCTAAGCATTTCCCATCCATAGGGTGTTTGACATATATTTTGTTATAGTTGTTTGTAGCCATGAATATTGGTGCTGTATTTATTTTGTTCCATTATTAGGTTTTTCATCAATAATGGGAATTTGCCGTGTTAGAGAGGGAAGTTGACAGACTGAGAAGTATGCGGAGTTATATTTTGAACAAGGACATTGAAGGTCCTAGGAAGGGTCGGATGTGCCTGGAAGTTCATGGATCTGGAAATTTAAGGGTGCGATCATCATGATGTGCCTATTCTAGAGCATCCTTGGAGGCTGGACTAAGGTGTAATGCTAGAAGGAGAATGTCCGCCGTTCCACAGGAAGTGGTTATCGGCCAGGCGATGTTCTAGCGCTATTCTCATAATCACCATCGCGAGGCGATGAAAAGAATAAGCTGTGCCGTCTACTTTTTATGGTGACTTCACGAAAAGTGAGGAACGAAAAAATTGGCTATAATGGACGGTACAATATCAATTCGGAGTTACTCAAGGTTACAGAAACCATGATAAAGTGATATGACAGTATTCTGTGATGGACATGTGTAGGCCTCCCAAGCCTGGAACCCCCCGACGAGGTCGGACGCTGATGGAGTTTCGTAGGAAAAACCAAATTTCGATGGTTCCTTAATTGAACAATTTGCAGTATGCATGGGAAGGGGAAATTGCGCAAAGCTGGCAGGCCTCCATTGTAAGCGTTCATTGGTACATTGCCTTACCCGGTAAGCGCGTTCCCGTCCTCGGTGCTATCCCAAGGCGGAGGGAGAGGGTACGTTATCAGCCATAGCTCTGCATTTCTACCATTCAGACAGAGTAACGCGACCTTTTGAAAGAGTCGACGAACTGCTCGAACACGGTTCTTCAGGCCAATGTGAGACTTTGCGAATCGAGCGATTCCCAGCCAATAGGGTGATCCACTGGCCGCAACGCGACCGTAGACGCTAGCGAATCGCTCGAATCGCGAAGTCTGACATCGGCCTCAAGCTGCCTCGATTCTACGCTCTCCTGCGCTCTCTCGCTTTATCAAGGGCTAATGATCATGCGGCCTCTCACATTGAAACTTTTGCCACAGTGTAGTTGGCTCATCCACCTCTGAGTCCCTCTCCCTACGAGGCCTAGTCCCATGGCGCTACTTTCCTCCTGGGATTTAGAGCCGAGCCAGGCATCATTCACTAATCTTCTGTGAGGCTGGGTTTACAGGTACCGGTTCAAAAGGGCAGAAAGCGACTGTTTCCCTTTTCAGCGTGATACTTGTTTCGTTGCGGCAAGCTAGGGTTCTCTTGGACAGTGGTGGACCTGGAGTCCCGCAACCTGAGGTAGGATAACATCTTGGGAGGGAACTTTACCTTGGGGGAGGATAGCACACAGCTCCTGAGCCAGGTGCACAACTTTTCTCTGTACAAAATTGGGTGGTAACTAAGTGTCTGAGGCGTTCAATGTCAACCTTATATTTTTACTCCAGTGCTATAATTTTTCGCCTTTCCACTTTATTAGTGTGAGCAAAACGGCCCTTAAGTTTTAGACAAAGTAACCCTGAGCCGTTCCTCAATTTTAATTGATTTATGGGACAGACAAATGCCACATCAACTCGCTGTTGCACCAGATCTCCTAAAAGCTCTTGACAGCTGTCGGAGACCTCACACAGCAGCTGCCAAGCTTTGGGCTTGGTCAGAAAGGTCGCAGTCGACAATCGCTGTGGTCCTGGCACGAAAACGTGTTCACATTCGTCTGGCAATGTTCCAGATTCTCTTGCGGGAATATTCTTGGCTACAATTTCGTTTCTTCTCAAGATTGTAAGTCTCTGTAGTAGCAGTTCGATTTCGATGATAAAATTGCCGTTTCAAGACTTATCGAAGCTTCTTGCTATACTTGCTAAGTGCCGTTATTTCGCATTGTTCTTATAGGATGAAGTTTAGAAGTTTCATAAATTCTTCTTCTTTGCGTGAATGCTGTTTGTTGAGTGATATTTCGCCTCTTGTTTGTAGGAGAACCGCCTTGATTTTAATCGAATGGCATCCGGTGCCGACGCTCTCCTCGCCCTTACGGGTAGACGCACCACAGGTCAAAGCATTCGGACTCAGAATGGTGAGGATTTCATTTATTTAGGCTTTTCTACGTTACTTACTAAGCGTTTGGTTTCCTGTCGATTTTTGGAATACCACAACCTCAAAATTTCAAGACATCGTTTCTACTGAAGCTTTACCGATGGGAGTGGTTTGTGATCTTGATCACGAACACGCGTCAAATACTTATGTAGTAATCTTGCTTTCGGTTCTATACAGTTGCTTTAAGCAGAATTTTAGCGAAAAATCTGACTTTTGGACCGCTGAAATCGAATAGTGCTAGAGGTCTGTAAAAAACTTAAAAAGGGTGAGAAATCACCCTGCTGGACGCAGAATACCACTCGCATGTGTGTGTTGTTTCAAAGGGGTCAGTCCGTAGGAAATCCAATAGGACTAACCCTTACGGAGAGGAACGAATTACGGAGAGAATGGGAATTATCAAGCATCTCAGACTCCGTCTTCTCCACCAAGGCTTAGTTCTATGAGCGTTTCCGTAAATCTGACGCAATGTTCGGAGGTGCCCCCCCCCACCCGAGCCCATTGCGATGAACTTTATTCCATCGGTATCATTGCGTTTCTGTTGAAAATTTTCTTTTCAAGTGACTGCCGCTGTGGCAATTGCAAACATCGTGAAATCCTCCCTTGGTCCTGTTGGGCTCGACAAGATGCTTGTTGATGATGTTGGAGTGAGTTTCATGAACGTTGTTGTTGCTAAGTCGTTTAACCACGAAAACATTACTTTGAATCTGGCTTCACGCTTAAACTTTGTGGAGCTTAGTAAAAAGTACTGTTTATTCGAGGTATATGGCGCGCGTTACTCACGACATAGTTATGCTTATAAAATAAATAATAACTTTTAAGGATGTCATTGTGACTAATGACGGTGCTACTATTCTGAAGCAACTCGAAGTAGAACATCCGGCTGGGAAGGTCCTCGTCGAGTTAGCTCAGCTTCAGGACGATGAGGTTTGGTATCATCTCTTGATATTATCGAGCTTGAGATTTCTCCTTTGATGAATATACTTTTCGAAAGATTTTGAAGTGATTCGGTTTGGTGTGATTAAATGCATTTCTTACCCGCACCATTTTCAATTTGCTGATTTTCTGCAAGTGTTCTGGAGTATTTCCAGCATTCCAATATGTAATTATCTCCTTCTAAGTTCCACAAAAGTTTTAGAGTTCTATAAGAAAAGCGCCGCTAAGTCCACTTTTATGTTTTTTGGAATTCTAGGTAAAGGTAGTAATCCTGTTAGGAATTCGTTTTTGATTCCAAAATTGGTTTTGCTGCTGTGGCTCGTTAACGACACCTGATATTTTCACGGTGGACAGCCTCAAACATTGACATTTTTCTCCACAAAGGGTGTGTATCGTTTTACCACAAAAGTGTCCATCTTAGGTTGGAGATGGTACCACCTCAGTGGTCATTGTTGCCGCTGAATTGCTGAAAGCAGCTGATGAGCTCGTCAAAAACAAACTTCACCCCACGACCGTCATCAATGGTTATAGGCTCGCATGTAAAGAGGCAGTCAAATACATGCAGGTTTGTGTGCGGTTTTTTTTTAGTTCACCGCCTAGGTTATCTGCTGTATGTGTTCTGTTTTGTACCCAGCCTTCTCAATTTTTCTTCTCTATTTCTCCACTTTGTTCCTTTGATGAAACCCAGCGCAAATCCACTCAAAGTTGTTGGCATAGAAAAGTTTGTTTTCAGGAAAACTTGTCATTTTCTGTTGACGAGTTGGGCCGTCAGTCGCTTATTGAGGCTGCGAAAACATCTATGAGCAGCAAACTCATTGGATCGTAAGTGCCGTTGCAGTAGCCTTTCTTCCTCCTCGTATATTGTTTACGCTTTTTCTAGAGACTCTGACTTCTTCGCTGCTCTTTGCGTAGATGCAGCCGAAGCAGTAAAGGTGACGGATTCGACCGGCAAGGTAACTAAATTGAATTATTATCAATTTACCGCTGAATGAGTATTTCCAGATTACTTATCCAATTGCTGCCGTAAATGTCTTGAAAGCACACGGGAAGAGCGCTCGTGAGTCGATGCTCATCAAGGGATACGCTCTAAACTGCACCGTGGCTAGTCAAGGTGAAAAGAACTCAGTTTGAGAAACGTCTTTGCCCGCCATATTGCTAATTATTGTTTCAGCGATGCCACTTGTGGTTCCAAACGCAAAGATTGCTTGCCTTGATTTCTCTTTACAAAAGGCAAAAATGCACCTTGGAATATCCGTCATTGTTGAGTCACCAGAGAAACTGGAGGCAATCCGACGGGAGTGAGTTACACAAATTTAATGCACATGTCAGGGCATTTTGATATTAAAAATACTTTCTAGAGAGTTCGATATCACAAAACGCCGAATTGAGAAAATTTTGAAAGCAGGAGCAACTGTTGTTCTCACCACTGGAGGTTTGCTGATAACTGTAACCTCCACTTCTGTCGTGCATGTTTCATTATCGTTTTTCACGTGTATGACTTCATTGTGTGTGTTTCAGGAATCGATGATCTCTGTTTGAAGCAGTTTGTTGAGGCGGGTGCAATGGCAGTACGACGCTGTAAGAAGATGGACTTGAAACGTATTGCTAAAGCCACTGGAGGTGAGTGTCCACTGTAGTGGGGATTATTATTCTTGTAAGAAATTAATAGTTAGTTGGTTGGGAGCTATGTCTAAATGCCGAAAATTTTCTTCTGGTGATGTGTTTTTTTTTTGTTGTGCCACAGTTCTTCCTTACATGATTTTTTTTGAAGAATAATTACGATACGAAAAATGAAAAACACGCCATTGTTCACTCTTTCAGCAACTCTGGTGAGCTCGTTAGCGAACTTGGAAGGCGACGAAACTTTCGATGCGTCTCTTCTCGGCCACGCGGAAGAGGTAGTACAGGAACGAATAAGTGATGATGAGCTGATCTTTGTAAAGGGTCCCAAGGCTCGTACTGCTAGTTCAATCATTCTCAGGTTGGTTTCTGCTGCTGCTTCTTTTTTCGTTATCTGCGTATTTCCGCATGTTACTACTTTCACATCATTAGGGACGCGATTAGATTTGGATTCCTTGTTGAAACCAAAATTTCACGGTTTCGTGACAGCCGTGGATGCCATTTAACTGTGCCAAGGCTTCAACTAAGCAAGAGAAAGGGGACTGTTGGCGATGCACCTGCCATCTTATGCCACTAAACCATCTTATCGAAGTTGTCCAGAGTCCAACTTCCTTTACCCTCATCTACCAGGGCCACGTCTAGGCCGAGGTGCATTTATGGTCCTATCATACGAATTACTGCACTACCACTCCCCGCACGGAAAAAGATCCAGTCTTCACCGAGCGAAGTGAAAAAAACGACGGTTCGAAGGCAGGTGAGCTTTTAGGACGTAGAGTTTATCACCTAGCCGTTCGCAAC
>KZ346047.1:73217-86053 GCA_002352805.1 Teladorsagia circumcincta | reverse complement strand
TAGAAACAAGTAAGAGGAGAATTCCACGAGGTCGAAGAAGAGGGTAACTCACTCCATGGAAAGACAGGTGGACTCCCTATGGGTCTGGACCAACACGCAATTCGCAGCGAAGAATACAACTCGACGATCTAGCATGGCACTCCCCGCGGCGTTAGGGGCGCGGTAGACCTACCGACTGGCTTACCACTCGCCGCAGCCCTCTAGCCGTTCAGCAAAGAGAGCGTTAGCGTTAAAGCGGGCAGCACCGACGGGAGTCGCATAAATGCGGGAATCAGAGGAAGGGTTCCATTTCATTGGTTCTGAGCCGTTTCTCATAGTTTTTCCTTCCCCGACACCACTGACCACCTCTACCTTGACTGTCATGGCCTTTTAATCGTGAACACAGCCCTTAAAGCAACAGTCTCAGGTCAAATTCGAGGGGTAAAGTGGTAGGTAATGAAGCTGGGCAGGTAAAGGACAGAGTTCAAATAATTTATGTGGTCCCTAAACGACCGCAAATGCCTCCGCAGCCAATCACGCGCTCTCCACGACCGGCAAATAGATGGCTCTTAACATAATCGGCAAGTCCGGCCTCCTTCAACAGTGTTCGTTTCCGTTCTAACGACGTTTCAGGATGAGTTTTTTGTTCACTATCTCTTCATGTGGGCTTGTCTAGGGCCATCGCATCGTCTGTACCATTAGTGTCGAAGGCAATAGACTCTGCTGTGACTATTGCTCTACCTCTGAGCCGGGAAATCATTAGCGCATGCTATTGTTGAATAGGACGAAAATGGAAAAAAGAGGAAATGAGGTGAACTCAAGAAGTAGTGAGCATCTCGGTTTTTATCTGCTCGTCGACTGATATGCTGATCAGCACCACAAATAAGACACGGACTTTCCGAGATTGAAGAGACAAACAAATTTGCTGGTTTTTAGCGAATTGATGGTTGGCGGTAGCCAACTTTTGCACCCCCTAACCCGAAAATTTTCCTGCAATGCCCTTCCAAGAGGTGATGTGGAGATTGCTCTCAAAACTCTGTGATTAAGCCGAGCTCGGAGTTCGTCAAAGGCTTACTAGGCTCACGATAGGAACTTAAGCTGCTTGAGTGTATATGGAGATGCCGCTTCATAGGAAGTAATGGGATCCATTTGAAAATGATCCGATTTGAAGGCAGAATTAACGATGAAAAAGCAACCTCTACTAAATTAAGTTAGCGATGAAGGAAAAACCATGAGAAACGGCTCACAACCCGAAAAAATGAGACCTCTTCCTTTCCCTTGATCTCGGCATTGATACGAACTCCACCGTTGTGTCTTCTTCAATATAACGTTCTCCCTGCTATCTCATCACTCGCTGCGTATAGATTTGCGGCGAGTGATTAGATGGTCGGTGGGCGTGGATCGCCAAGTGCGCCAGGAGTGAGCCATGCTAGACCGCCGAGGACAAATCTTCCGTTGCCGATTGCGTGTCATTCCGCACCCTCACGAGCCTCGCCTGTCTCCCTACTAGGCAATTCCCCTCCTTCGACTTTCGTTCTTATCGTGGAGTCCTCCTTTGAGGTCGTCTCTCTTCATCTGGTCCCCCCCTCTCTCCCGATCAATTTCACTGCCATGGCTTTTTCATACCCGTTCCAAAGTATATTTTTTGCTTATTTCGGTGAGTTCAAAATTGTGCCTAGATTAATTCGATCAACACTACAAGGTACAGCGTCTATATGGTCTCCACAAAACAACTTATGCGCTGTGATTGCCCCGCTTCACCGAAGAGTTCACTTTGGTGAGTTCTTTGATCTGACGAGCGTAGCCAAGCCATGTAGCGCCTTGTAAGGGAGCAAAAAGCACGGCGTAGGAAGCTGATAATTATACGTTCGGTGCTATAGACATAGATTATCAAGAAATATTCTAGACATCGCCATAAGCTGTATCTTGCTGGGAATCCCGGTTGTACTCGTCGATGTGCACAAGCTAGACAAGTTCGTGCAATCAACTCGAAATCATGGAGTGAGTCCTTCTTTTTCGTGTGCCTCACCACACATTGTTTCTTCTGTTATCAGAGTCATATAAGAAAGGAAGGCGTCATTAGGCCAAGTAAAGATTTTGTCAGTATTATGCACGAAGTGGGAGGTCAGTGTGAGGACCATATTTTGAAGGCACGCTTCAGAATCAAACTGGTGTGATTCTTGCACAGGAACATGAAAGCACTGTTGTGACTACATAGGCCGGTAGTCAAGCAAAAAGGAAAGGAATCTGTCGAAAACTTAAAGCCACAAGTCAGGCTCAGTGGACCAAACCAAGCCCTTTTGTAGTTTCTGTGCATGGCTACGCACCGACAAAGACGTTGCCATGCTCAGAATTGCAAACGGAGCCGTAATAAGGCCCCAGGGCATGTATTTACCGCTCCCGCCGCCTATCCCTGCCCCCTCCGCCCACCATCCGAGATTGCATGGCTGGCATGACGTGCGAAATCAGCTAAAATGATTGCCGTATCAACCGAAGGAATAGCTGGCATATCCGGAAAACTTGTTTGGACGTGCTCTTCACCCAAGCTAGCCTTCTTCACTGCAGGGGAGCCAGGCTTTCGTTTTCGGCCTTGTCGACGATTTATTTTCGTTTTTTCTTCATTGTCGTTCCATTTCCCATGTCTATAGTCAGTTTCAATCACCCTAATGCCCAAACACGAGCCTGCCTTTTGCCTTTAGGGATAATGGGTTTCTCACCTCGGTTCTAAGACGCTGAGGCATCGAGCACGAAGGAGAGAGACTAGGCGAGAGAGTACAACGGATCAGAGAGCGCAGCCATCGGCATGCTGGGGATGAGAAAAAAGTAGAAGCGACGCTTGCAAGGTCCAAGCGCCCTTGTTGTACAAGTTCGAGTCGACGGAATATTTGCGACATTTATGAACAGCCCTATATTACCCATTGAAAGGACTCATCCCCCTACGCTTATTTCGGGTAGCGCCTTTAAAGGCGAACCTCATGTGTTGGCTCAGAGGTAGTTACATAGACAAATGGTGATTTCAGTGAAATTCTAGGCATTCTTCTTCACCATCAGTTGCTATTGCTTGAAATCAACGTATCGGTGCAAAGTATGGCGGTAGTTAAGAAAAAAGCAAAACAAGCAGTCGAAAATGCTTGCATATGTGTCCGTTTTCGCAGATAATTTCGAGAGAGCGAGAAGCACTGATCACCGGTAGGAGGGAACAAACTTTGGTAACTAGAGAGCATTGATTCTTGCGAGAACAGATACGACCTACATATAAAGTCAATCCCTGAACGGAACCCAGTGGGAGCTGGAGCAGCTTTAAGCTTTAGCAATCCTACCTTGTAGAACTGTGCCGCGAAGTATGTAGCTGCCGCCGTAGGCTTGCAAGCCACTGAATCTTTCCTGCGCAGAAGTCTTATTGCTTTGAATAATCGCGGAATGTGCCCCTAAACATGCTATTCGAGCTGTTTCAATTATTTGACATAAATCCCCAAGAAACGTGAATGTGGAGCACATGATGCTAAATCAGACAAAAATTACTCTGTGTCAGAAAACTAGAAGCGCGTCGAGTGCAGAACACACACCACAGGTGACGACGGCCTCCGCAAAATGAAGATGTGTTCTTCCAATGACATGATTATCCTGCTGCAGTCGTATTCTATCAGTTTTCACTAATTACAACTCTCACTTACCAATAATCTGCTGCCACTATGAATCAATGGTTACCAGATTTACTTGGAGGCCGTCGCCACTTGTAAAGTGTGGACTGCAATCGACGCCTTGCGATTTTCTGAAACAGAGCGTAATGGTAATTAATGAAGTGTTCCTTGACCACAATCCATTTCAGATAGATTTTGTATCGATCGATGAGCCCACAATGATTGCACTTCACACAAAATGCAAAACACCCTTAGCAACTGTGGCAACCGTCCTATTCGAAGGGCGTCTGGCAGCAGCTCTGAGAGAGAAACTTTACGAAGTATTCCCAAAAGCGCAAACTGTCAGAGAAGGTAAGGCATCTGAATCCTACTCCTGTTGGATTTAATTCGAATGTTCAGACTCGTAAGTTCCTTTTTCAAAGCAGGGGCAAAAAAAGATTTGGTTCAAATGCTGGTGTGATGGGCAAGCCGATTTCTCGAATACGGTAGCAAAATGAATGCACGTAGAGAGTAGTACCCACTGCTATGGCGCGACGAACGCTATGGGAGTAACTCACACATTCCAGCTTTTCACGCATGTCAAGAGATTGCCCTCAACCCCCACGCCCACCCCTCTTAATTGCTACAGCCCCTGACTCACCAATTCCCTCAATTCTCGTGACACCGCAACAGTAGGCTGCAGTCACCCCCCCCCCTCCCCCCCCCGTACACACATCTCGCGCCTACACCGTTCAAAAAATCAGCGTGTCCATTTTAGTTGCATTGCACCCAGACTTGCATAAGCTCCATCTATTTTTTGAAAATTTTGAAATCTAGGTAGAAGTGTACAATCAATGAAATGGATACCGTTTTGTGATGAGTCCACAGAGGTAATTGGAGAAAAGTAGCTTTGATGGGAAGTGGTAATGAAATCTTGATCATTGCTAACCAGTTTCACCACTTCGACCTCATATTTCATCAGAATTCAAGACGCATTCCACGGTGAGGTCAGGTGGAAGAACTCCTTCCGTGAAGTGATAGCGCTATCCACAAATGCAGATTCTATTGCGTTCTCGTTTCTCAAGAGCTCGACAAGGACACTGGAGACTTGCCACTTGTGTTGCTATAATCTCCTCACCAAACTCGCAATGTAGCAGTCCATGGGCGAACTGTCTGCGTCGCCTCGTCCGATGTGCTTCCTCGCCTGCGGTCACTTCTTGTCGCCCAGTAACACAATCTGTCTCACCGAGCTCTTATTTTATAATAGTGATTTTGAAGGAGTCTTTTTCTCTCCTGCAGTCCACAGGCTCCTTTTTCTTCACTTTCAACGGTAATAATCTCGCTACAATAGTAAAATGTGCCTTCGAACAATGAAACTAAATCATTATGTTTTAGTGACTGAAGAACAACCATTGGCAAAGTTGTGACGAGAGCTCGAACGAAGGCACATACCGAGTGCAACATGAAAACCAACAAGTGCTAAGATCAAGTTCTGACTTTGTTCGAATCGAGCTTCACTGAGAATTATTACATGAATTACATTAACTTTACACAACTACTAATAAAATCATTGCCACTGGATTACAACAGTATAGCCTGTTTTGACTGCTTGGACTTCAGAGTTAAAGGTTAAGTTTCCGGAGCTGATCAACCAGTTCAGAGAAAAAAGAACATTTTTCAATCGACATAAACTTGTTGTTTATGCCGCAGAATCGGCTCCTGTTTCATACCCTTTATCCATACGCTGAGGTAGAGGTGGGGCAGTAGCCAAGACAAGCAGCGCTTTGAGAATAAGAACCTAGGCTAACCATCGTAACTGCTTACCAGGAAAAATGGAAATAATGAACACGCTAATGGCAGTCTCGATGGGGGGGGGGGAATGGGGAGAGGGGATTGTGGGTTCCTGGAATAAGAAAGGGATGGCGATTCGAACAGTGCTTGGCCACAATCACTAAACATGCGTGCCCGATCCGCTTACAAACGCCTCAAGGTTTCCAATTGGAAATTCAATTCATGGCGCATTCCAAATTGGATTCAACAACAATGCCCACTCCGTACCCATCCCTTTAAAAAATCAGGTTCCCTGAAAAAAAATAGAAATGAAAAAAATGAAATGAAAAATTAGCTAGTCATAAGATAATGTTCCATCCTGAAGACTAATGTCTGCAGTAGCCATTAGGCGGAAGCGAGAAGGTATTCTGCTATTCTGTACCCTATCCGGGATTCGGACTGCACCTTCATATTTCTAGGTTCAAGTGGCAGAAGTCACCCTTTTCATATGAATTCTACTTCACCATTCATGCTTAAGAGAGTACTATAATTCGAGATTTTAAACAAACATTCGATAAATAATTTATCAATTGAAACCCTAGCTATACTACTACCGAGCCATCAGTCATGACTTCTTCGCTTGTCCAATAGGCAGTTCCTCATTGAGAATGCTCAGCTCTTCTTTTGTAAGCTTCCGCCGAGACTTCATCAAATCCGAGATCAGCATTTCCTTTTTGATTTGCAATTCTAGCTGCTTCATTGCAAAGTCTGGATCCTCCAATTCCTGCAACAAACACTTGACAGAGATTAGCGTATTCAAGAACATTTAAAATTGATATTTATACTGCTGCGAGCAGCTCGACCCGCAGGAAACCGTGTACAGTAGCCGGCTACCCGACAGGAGGACCGTCGCGCGGCGAGAAGGCAGAGCGGACGTGTCGCAGTGCGTAATGTAGCAGTTTCGTCAAGTCAAATAAATAGAATGTACTATAGTACGTCTCACACAAAGGATTGTATTATGTGGGACGTTGTTAGCGTGATCTCTGCATTACACGCTGCTGCTCATCCGCTGACCCGTCTGCGTCTCTGCCTCTAGCTGCGCGGCGGGCTTTCTGTCGGGAACCCACAGTAGCCAGATAGTTCGAGCATTCAGGCAGCTCCGCAGCCGCTCGCGTCTCAAAGCCAAAATACAGGCATGTCTAGCAGACCGCCAAGCTACTAACAAAATGACAGAAAATGAGAAGCATTGCACCCCATCTTTACACTTGACCTTATTATTCTCTAAAACAGCTTAGCAATTCAAAATCGATTTTTCCACCTACCTCATCACTTGTTGGCCTTCTACAGCTAACTAGCTGATATTCACCAGCTTTGTTATGTGATTTGTAATCGACCTGATAATAAATCTTTCAAAGAAATTCTAGCAAAAAAATCTATAGATTACGTCTGAAAATCAACAAACTTTAATATCAGTAAAACCAGCAGGTTCCAAGCACATCATGTACCTCATCGGATCCCATTGTGTCTCATTTAGCACACCCCATTTCGTTAAATATTTCAACCTGAAAAAAACCGTGGCACTTTCACTGGCAAATAAAACAGCCGCAGTTATAGTGACACCTCACCGCGACAAAAAAAAACTCATTGCTCTCCCTCGCTGAACGCCGCATTTATTACCCCAGCCCATTCGAGAGCGCTACCGTCTCCCATCCTCCCTTCCCCTCCTACCGAAGCCTGGCTTGGGCCTTATTTTATTTTTGTGTGTGAGTGTGTTTCTACCACAAACTACGGCATTACCAGAAGAAAAAGCAGATTGAGTCAAATCTGGTATGGGTGGACCATGGGCCAAGGTGTACAGAGCACACATAAGCTGAGCGATGCTTCGCTCGCAGAGAGGGCATGCACCTAAATGAACGGTGCCAAGCGCAAACTTCCTAATATGGTTTCACAAGCCCAGAGAACGCTAAGAAGGGTTAAAGTAAGCAGCGGGGTAGTAGGTGAATAATCGTTACAGAAATGGGCATGGCTTTGTCCAGGAACAGCAGAGTTTTCAACTGGGCGCTGATTACTAAAGATTCACGACTCGGTTTCACGGCATCCTAGGAGCCTGGAACAAGATGCAGAGCTCAAGTGTTCATGGTTGGCAAAAGTGAAATCAAAAACTCATAATAAGGCTCCGATGTAGGGTCAACAGTCCGTTGGGATTTTCCCCACGAAGAGACTCGTACCTGTGATTTTTGCATTGAGGGGCATATTCGGGATTTCGGAACGGTAGGAGTGGTGAATGGACTACGCTGAATTTGCCGTTTTGAGGGCTATGAATACTGCACTCCCTCAAGAGATTGGGGGCGGGGGCAGAGTTGGATGATTGTGTCAAGTGATTGCGGGTTCAGCGACGCTGTCCACACCACCGATTGTTGGTGCTGTTGATGTGATGAATTCTCTGATCTCGTATTTGGTCGGGTAGTAATAATTTGTTTTGACCCTTTCAGGCGCTTAAGAAGGCGATTCTGGCCGAGACGTTAGACCAATAAAGATCACTTGTCAGTCTCGTAAAGAGTTAAGAAGCATCAAAGGCATCATCATGCCGAGGTTCAACCAAAGCCGTACATGAAGACCGATTATCGGAGCAGGTACTAAAAATTTTGAAATCGGCATACGAGACGGTTCGCACCCTGCTCTGAGTTACCTTGGAGGCCTAAAAAAGAGGATAAAAACAGGCGAGGAACTCCAGTTACCGCTCCCTATATCGTTGGAGCTACGTGTTGTGCAGCCAAAGAGGTTATTTAGGAAGCATTACTGATTGAGAGAATTCGATAAAAAGAACTTAAGCCTGAAAAATGACTCCCAACGCTGGGTGACAGCTGCGTGGGCTACAAAGTGGGGGGAGGTGGTCCAGCGCGGGCACCACGTCAAAATGCGTTTCATCGTCGAAGCGTTGATAGAGGCAGGTTATTGCTCCCTGAAACGCACCTTTGCGCGCGTTAACGCAGTTCAACTAACGGCTCCAGAGAAGACGATATCCACCGTCAGTCAATCAGGTCTACTTAAAGCCACGGGTCGGGATTAGGTTTCAAGAGCCAGCTCCAAAGAGGGGTCCCCAAGCGCAGCAGGCAAGACACTATCGCTACCCAAAAGTAGAAGACAACGGCGAGAAGGCCTTGCCTTGTGTGCTGCTGGGCTGCCATCCTCACCAATCGCGACATAACTGACGACTGCGCCATCTTGCGCACAATATGCTCTCTCGTGTTTTTCCTCTCCTCGCAACGCTGTGTCTCTCCGTCACACCAAGGCCGACCTCACTGAGAAAACTTCAATATTTTCTACGGCGCCTTTTGCTTTTTCTCATCACTGGCGCTCTTTATTGTACTGCTTATCTAATATGGGGACGAAATAACACACTAGTTCGGTCCACACCCGCCCTTGACAACATCGCAAAGATGTCGGTCAGACTCCACGATTGTGACAGCGATGGGCGATCGCGATCGCCCATCGCTGTCACAATCGTGGAGTCTGACCGACATCAAAGGGTTAGCAGAAGAAATCAATCGCAGTCAAGCTACTCGCAGTAACATTGAGAAACATGGAAATTTACTTATCTGCCAAAGTGCATCCCACAGACCATTGTTCCGCCCGGTTTTAGCACTCGATGAAGTTCTTTACAAATATCAAACATATGGTCTTGATGAATAAAATAGTAGAGATCGACGTGGAAAATGTGATTGAACACTGCAGGAGGATACGGTAGATCTCGCAAATCAGGAGCCTACAAGAAAAAGCAGCGTGAGATTTTCTGCAGCAAGAGAATAGTTCTTACGTGGTCTAGTCTAATCTTCGTCGTCTCCGCCAACTCGAGGGCAAATCGATGCCGAGCGCAATCCTCCATATAGGGAGATCGTTCGATTCCAAAGACCTAAAACGAGAGAGCTTCGCTGGAGTCATTCAGCCATTACAAAGTTTACTGACCCGCGCTTCCACAACTCTCCAGTATCCCCAACTCGAAAGCCTTAAGAGAAGTGGACAAGAACGAAGGAAACCGCTCGCAGTAAAATAATTGAAGCTTCTTCGGATATTCAACGATGAGAGTGAACTTGTCAACTCACCGCACCATCTCCGTCCACCACTCGATCAAAACAGTACTGCAGTCCGTTGCCACGACCGTATCCAAGCTCCAAAATATTGTCATCTAAGTAAATCTCAAAATATTATCACAGCTCTTCAATACCATTCCACCACCGTCTGGATCTGTAGAAAAATCTGCATAGGACCGTATCCCATGACCTCCTATAAAGGTGCCAGAAATCTGCCATTCCAAGCACCATTCCAATTTCAAGGACATTCAAACTCTCTGAAGGAAACATTGCACTTCATTTATGTTGAAGTGGACAAGGGCAATAATGTTGATCCTACTTACTATAAAGCACTTCATCTGTCTGCTTGTCAGTTGCAAAATTTGGCCTAACCTGAAGTCATCTAAAGACACCGGGTCAGGTACGAAACGGGTGGCGCATGGGTAAAGACGTACCAGACACCTCCAGCCAGGTGGAATTCCGCAAACGTGGGCGGGGCATGCCCCGAAATAGGCAGTGCCGAGCCCATAGGTTTCTAACTCGGTTTTAAAATGCTTGCAGACCGGGAAATAATGAAAAGTGTCGACTGTGTTACAAGGTAGTAACAAGGAGCCCTACCGCTGTCGGCGGAGTATTTCCTGAATGGAAGAAGATTAATAAAAAAAAAAATCACAATTCCCACTCAAGGCAACGAAGGTAAACGGTGCAAAACAGCAATGGTGTCATCCTCGACGGACAGCCGAAGTCAAGAAGGTGGATAGAATACTTTAATGGGCTTTTGAATGAGGAGTTCCCTACCAAGGTCCTCACGACTAGATGCGAAGGTTAGTCCCATTGCACTCTGAACAGAGTGCGGTGTTCGACGGGGTACACCATTATGAAGGTTGCGAAGAAGATGTGGTAGCAACAGCTCCTGGAAGGACCTCTGAGGACCACCCTTCATGCAAATGAAACCGCCTCGATAGCAGATAGCAAAGAACCCCAGGGCAAGTGAAGAAGTGACAGGAAAAGCTGGCACAAAAGGCGCTCAACATGTACAATACCGAGTTTCTAAAGTTCCTGGAGAAAGCACAGACCCGATCGTGGATGGCTATGGAAAAAGGCATCAAAAGAGCGGGAGACTTCCAATACTTGTAGGCGTTGACCGTAATATAAATTGAATCGGTGAAGGATTGGATCACGGCCGCATGTATGAAATGGAGGGAGTCCAGTGGAACCCTCTGCGATCGAAGGTGCTTCGAAACACCCAAAGGGAAGGCGCTTGGGAAGTGGTAAGGCCCATGATGCCATACGGCAGCAAGTGCTGGCCAAGAACCATGAGAGGCAGTTTCACTTCGCTGAAATGAGGATGCCGAGACATGCCTACGGCTGGACGCGAACAGGCAGGGTCAGAAACTAAGATGTCAAAGCATTCTTGCAGACTGCCCTGTCCATCTAAAGGTGCGGGAACAACGGCTCCAATGATATGATCGTGTGCTAAGAAGACCACAGGATCATACGATAACAAAATCGATCGATTTTGAAGTCCAAGGCAACTACCAAGAGGAGCCCAAATAATGGAGGGACGCCATAAGGAAGAAACCCACTGAAGTTGGGTCACGGCAGAAGATGCCGTGGATAGGACAGAATAGCGACTTCTAACAACAACAGCGGACCTCGCGACTGCGCGAAATCAAGGCTAGATAGAAAAAAAATAAGAAAGTGATGAAATGTGGTAATATCAACGATATTGTTGACACCAGGACCAGTGCAGGAAAGGGGTCGACTTCATCATGGCTGAAGGGGACGGTACCGCAATGGCTCAAATTCTCTCGTTATTGTTCTTGCACCAGGCATGAGCGGAGAGGATGATCCAGAAGTCACTCCGCGACGTCACGCTCCTTGCAGTTGGAAGTTTTTCTTGCAGGAATACAACATATGCGCTCCAGTCGCGACCGGAACATGCGTTTCCATATTGTCGAAGCAGCACTATCGGTTTGTATGATCCAACAGTACCGTGGATCATGCAAATATTGGGGTGCATGACAGGAGGCCCTTCGTGCGGCGAGGGCAACAGAGACGCAGACGGGCTAGCGGACGAGTCGCAGCGCGTACTATAGCGATTTTTTTCTATGGCATTGTTTACTGGACGTGACTTATGTGGCACTGAGTTTGATGGGGAACACGCTTATCACTTTCGTCTGTCCTAATGCCTTCTTCGCGTCGCTGGCATTCTTCGGTGCAGGCGCAAAATGCACCACTCGTTCGTCCTTTCGGGGCCCGTTCAACCAAGTCACACCAATGCATGTGCTTCCAGTCGGGTCGTTGAATCTGAAGACAGGACAAATACGATCCTTGCCGTTGTTAGTGCTACGAATCTCGAAGATCATCCTCTGATCGGTGTTATTGGTGAGTTGACGTGTGGGCATGCTCTCAGCAGTTGGTACTGCGGCCTCCAATAGCTCGACCGTTCATGGCACGTTTGCGGAGATTCGGCGGCAAGTTAAACATTTAGAATAAAGTATACCTTCCACATCGCATAGTACGCGCTGCGACTTGTCCGCTGACTCGTCTGTGTCTCGCCGCGAGACGAGCCTCCTGTCGAGTACCCCAAGCAATCGGCTCCGCTCTCAAGCGCGAGATTGCACTGCAGATGTTTTTGCTGCGGAACCTGAATCGCATTACTACAGCGAAGATGTTGACATGTAGTGGCGCGCCTTCGTGCGGCGACTTCCCGCCACCAACCGCAAGCGGAGTGCGGCAGGAAGACCAGTGACCAGGGTCAACCGTCCGCTGGACAATGTCACGAGGGGGGTCGTATTTGGCCCACCGAAAGGGGGGGGGTCGTATTCGCAAAGTTTAACGTCGCAATACGTATGTGAGACATTCGAGTGTTTCTTCAACTATTAACCACAAACGAGTGCATGGCGCACCTCAAAGCAGAAGGAAGTGTTCATAGTTGACTGTCTACGCACACAAATATCTTCTCAAGGAGATCCACTGTTTTCAAACCGGACCCAAGTTAGTAAAAAAGTTACCACTACGGTACAGTCCATATCCCAAGCTCACGGTAGGCGTGTAAGCGGAAGTGACGTGGCCGCTGCCGCACTCGATAGAAGTTGCGTGGATAAGTTGTTGCCAGCATTCTTCGCTGATATCAATCAGTGTGTGTTGGAAGCAGCTTATCCCGACAATTATCACATTTACGTGGTCCGCAATCACGTACATAGCCCCGCCTACCCTGTCTCACGGATATAGACTGTAGATTGACTACTAAGGGCTTATAAGAAAACTTTAGAAAAAAAGTATCCAACTGTCTGCGACTTCCTAAAAAAAAAACTTGAATATCCATCACGTTGCACAAAGCATGTGCGATGTCTTGTTATCATTATTCCCAATAAAATTGAGTTTGAAGGGA
>KZ346047.1:49682-62050 GCA_002352805.1 Teladorsagia circumcincta | reverse complement strand
GTTTCGGTTAGGTCTTGTGTAGTGACTAAAAACTCCGAACGTATGTGCCTTCATACATAAGAGGGAGAAACAGATCCAGATCAGCACATCAAAATTATGGTCGCAATCAAAAATGGCAACGGAGGTTCGAAAGTCGCCCCGCAAGCTTGATTACGAGCGTCAGAATTTCGTACCTAATGTCCCTTCCGATAAAATAAGTGAGTAAGGTATTACCTTGATAGTGGGAAAAGCATTCACAGAATGTTCACGACAAAGCGGCATATTCTTGTCATCGGCACAATTTACCACAGATACTTGAACGAACGGTTTCCATAAAGCTAGGTGTCTAAAAGACATGTAAATGTCAAAAATAAAAGAGAATAACCACTAGATTGGAAGAAAGATGAACTATTTCCTGCATACCTCGCGAACTGCTTGAATGTTGGAGCGTAGGCAATACAAGCGCCGCACCAACTTGAATAAAATTCAACGAAATGAGCTCTGTCCTGAATATTAAACGCCATTTTATCTATATGAAGTAGCGAAGTCAGAAAAAAAAACAGCTAGTGAGCTCCGAATGATTTGCGATTACTCTCATAGCTTCTAAGGCTATTCGAAGGACAATCAATGAAAGACTCCAAATGCATGGTCTGATATTTCTTTAATCCAGAGTTCACAGAAGAGTACTCTGTGTCAGAGATCCTATGGCTCAAGCGGTCAAAAAAGCAAGGCGCTAGCAACTTATGAAAGAGTCCGGAGTAAGACGACGAATACACCAATCTCTCCAATCTTCCTAGAATGATTTCTCGTAACTCCTCGTGGGAACTAGCATCTGCTTCCCTTCTAAATACATTTTTTACATTTCTCAGGGACCCTTTGATTTCATCTCACCACTACGCTGCGAATGCAGACTTTCAGGAAGAAACTTCCACCGCACGGTGTAAGTTAACGAAGGACTACAAAAATAGATACCCACAGCAATTCATTCGATTCTTTCAAATAGTTTGATTAACCTGAAGCTTTTATGAATGCAAATTCATCAGCGTAAAAAGCTTTAAAAGGCAAAACGGGTCAACATCAGAGAAGTTGACTCAACCATGAGTTTACGGACAAACAAGTCACTTGGCAAGAAATCAAAAGGTGTCGAGTGGGCTTAGTCAGAGTAGGTGTTATGCTAGCTAAATCGAACAACTGAAATTTATTACATCTATTAACAAGAGTAAGGAAGAATCCCCAAGCAAGAGGCTTCATAAAAAGCTCTAAGCATCGAGTTTCCATCAAGCGCCTGATACCTGCTGTTTACTTGCATTTCAGGAGAACTAAATCTTTTTTCCCTCGTGTTACTCTAAAACCAAGTTTTAGATATCGTGATATGTTGAGATGGTAATCGGTAGGGTCTAAGTATTTTATTTCTTATACAAAAGTAAGACAGTGGGATTGCTTAACCTTCGCATGGTGCGCAACCGACAGGTAAATAAGCCCAGAACCACCACATGCTGATCAAAAATGAAACATGAGATCATTAGCGAACCCTTCAGAAATAGGCCGCAGTTATAGTTTGGAATCGGCCGATCGGACTTGATTAGTCAACGGAGTTCAAGTAGGAACATTTTTTGCCATTTTGAGAATTTAACAATTGAACCGTGCTCATTAACAATGAAAAGTAAGGACTCACAAAACAGTAAAATGAGAAGAACACTCACCGAATTATAAACAGCTGCATTGAATGTGTCAATATCTAGTTCAAGTATCGGATCATTTGAGTCGTACAGTGAATCGGCACTGACGAATCGGCTCAGAATCAGAAAGAACACCGTTAACAAGCACCTTATCAGCATCTGAATTAGCCGCCACTACCAAGTGACTCTATAATGTATTCATGAATTGCGAGTCCTTTTGAATACAAACGAAGTAGGCGAAGTAGGAAAGTGCAGTCAATCAGCGACAACGAACGGTGAAAGCTATTACCGGATTACGATAGCAGCAAAAGTCTGCAAAGGTAATAAATGAACATGGATACCGTAACCTGGGAAGTTCCAACTGTACTTGCAGTTATGTACGGAACTGGTTTTCAAATGAAATAGATGTTATTCAAGAATACCCTATAGTACCTTGAAATTTCGAACGCGCCCTCTTAAAATTCCAAGGAAATTCGCATTTCTGTTTGGAAGTGTTTCTTGGGGGGAGTAGGTATTTTTGCCCTTGCCCTTCGAATTTTTTTTCAAGAACCTTTGTTGATCCCTTCAGCAAGTAAAATATAGAATCTAATGAACGGGAATTTAAAAAAATCGAGAAAATAACTGTTCTGCCAAGAATGTCACGGTAGAAAAGATCTGATAGTGAGGGATAACGAAAAAGGAAGCATTATAAATGTAAAATCGTTAAACTGAAATTACTGGTTATGAATTGGAAAATTTTCAATTGTGTCTAAGCCGAAAAAATTGATTTATGTCCTTTTTTCGAGCAAATAATCTCGGAAAGGATAATTTTACTGACACCAGGAGTTCCTTTATTTAATCAATCACCTATGACTCAGCTAGAAGTTCTAAAAAAGTAAGACAAGAAATCAAGTTATCAGATAATATAGAAAAAGAGTAGGAACGTGGGTTAGGCTTTAATCGATGAGATTGGGTCTTTGTCGATCCGGGGCCGGTTTGCGAGTCCCACTCCGTCCGCATAACGCTACGCCCCTCTCTTCGAACGTAGCCGGGTGATGGCTGGACAGGCTACCACCGAGAACAAAAGACAAGTGTCAGTGCGGGACAGGATATGACCCATGGCTGCCTGTCAGCGCAAGCAGCTATGACCACAGTCCTTCCAGGGTACCCATTTCAGGATATCCGATGCCAAAATGAGGATCAAGTCTGCACCTGGTAGATATTCAAGTCCGAATGGCTCGTCCTGCTCGACAAGTGCCTTCTCAATGGGCCATATCCGAGAAGTCGGGTAGGTTACGGCTACCGGTAGGGCTGCGATCCACTGGTAACCCAGGGTCGACCGCTCACTGGAACAAGTACGAATGAGGGGGGGTCTACTTGCGGTTAAAAAAGTTTAATCATTATTGAGAAAAGTAACGGGGTTGCATTTATAGTTTTTGAACGGGTCGTGTCAGTGGGGAGGGGGGAGGAGCGCACTTGACGATTTTACAAAACTTAAAAAAAACTTTTACAAAAACCCTGCTAAGGATGCTGGAATGGGCAAAAAAGAGGATTTGTGGTCTCTTTAGACATATTTACACCGCCTTCATCTCCATTCGACGGCTATTCTGGAGGGAAAGTGGGCGGAGTTGGAGCGTGTCGAGTGATCTCAGAATCAACAGAATGAAATACTAACAGGCATGATGGTGAGGGTGGTGATCTGGATGAGGAGGAGGTCGTGCGGGTGACCACTACCTAAACCTGATGGTGGTGGTGGATGGTCGTATTGAGCCCTCCCGCCCGAGAGGGGGTTTGAAACTTTTGAAAAAAAAAGCCAGCGCTAGGGTTGACCCTGCTGGTAGCTCCCTCTTCCATCAACCGGAAGGCCACTTGCGATAGGACCAGAGTGTGCTATGAGTCTGATGAACATGCGGTAAGGGCTCCATCAAGAAGGACAAATTGAAATGCCGTAAATGGCCATTCTGCATACAATCCGTCGGAATATATAATAAACAACATCGGAATCCTATGAAATAGTTATTGATTTTTGAACACAAAGAGCGTCTAGCAAATTCATAAGCGCATTATCTTTTTTGTCCCCACATTTAAGAAAATCTATCTCTAACTTGTTTTTTTCATTTCCCAAATTTTCCTTTTTTTGTCATATTTCCTGAATGGAGGCAAGGGCTGGAATATTTGAGGTTTTGGAAACCGTAATCTGGTTTCAGGCGCCTACCTGACAAAGTTTGGTGAGTTCATAATGGCATGGGGCCATAGAGGAAGTGGCGTTACATGTAGGGAATAAATGAGCAAAGAAGGGTACTGAAAGAAGGGGAATTTTTCCATGAGATTCAAATATCTCGAAAAGTTGCATTATCTTCCTAACAAAGGTGCGCTCGGACGAGTATATAAATAAATGTATATGTTATAAAAATAAATAAAAATAGAATGTGTTGTTCCAGCTGCTACAGCTGTCCATGTCATGCTCACAGAACTCTCACAGAAGGGGAAGAGGAACTGATTCCAAATTCTGCCCAACGTTATATTAGAACAAACGCCCTGGTTCTTGCAGCACAGAGCGAATTTCTATGGATTTTTCCCCTGTAATCAATTTAATCTCTTGCTATAAAACGTAAAATTGACAAAATTCCACTTGTCTTTTTTGGTAACGAGGGAAGTGGCATAACGGCTAGAGATGCTTCAACCCCCCTCTACTGACCGAAGCAGCAGGTCAAGGTCAACCTCAAGAAGCCAGGCAATCATCGGACCGGAATTCGTGGTCCTGTACTGTGTGAAGGTACAGGTCTTCATGAACGCTGAGCAGACAAAAATATAACTATAGTTATTGTAAGATGGAGGTAAAATGTAATTCCCAGCAGGTACCGAAAGATACCTCTAGAGCGAGTTCGTGTATTTCGTCACAGCACACATCATTGTTTGACGTGTACTTGGCCTAGCGAGGGTCGAGCGCCAACAATTACTGCTCAATGCCTAGCGCGCACCACTTGTCTTTTTCACTCGCTCTGTGCATGAAAAAATTAGAAAAATAAACAATAACAATAGTAGGCTGACAGGAGAATACACAGAAAGAAGAATGTCTCGTTCGCTCCGACTCATTCATTTTTTTCAGTTTTTCTTCTTTCGTGAGTCACTGACCATCCCTAAGTTAATCATCAACAGGCTGCCTTTTCGTCGTAAAATCCGCCTTTAAATAAGCTTACCGAGATAAAACTCCAAAAGACCTCAAGAAAATATGAGGCTACAAGAGAACGTGCTTAAGTTTAGGTGGTAGGTGAGGGAACTTGAAGTTTGGAAAAAGGTGTTCAAAAAACTGGAATATCACAGTAGAGAAAGAGCCAAGGTGTCACTTACGAGCCAGAAACCCTTGCTAAAAAATGAAGAAAACGTCTTTGCTAGAAGTAATAGGAACCCCGAAATGCGAGATTGTTCTCACTTTGAGTGAAAAACATCAGCATCATGAATATGAAAGGAAGGTACAAGTCCTTAAGATTACGTCTTACGAGGCTTACAGACGATTTTAATGGACAGGAAGGGATGGATGGTCTCGGTGGTAACTCAATTAGTTATCACGAAGGGCATCCACCCTTGTTGAGGTCACAGCTTGGAACCATAGACCTGAACCAGAGGAAGTTTGATCTTATAATTCTATGAAAATGCATGACCAGGTAAATTGTGTGAAACGGCAAATCATGTAGGGAAGATTAGGCTACCGAAGCCGACTTCCGGAAAAGTGAACCAAAGTGAGGTGTGGAGCATCTTCCACTTTTGCTAATTGATGTAGATATTGGTCCAGGTAACATAATTAGTCCCTTTTAGGTTCACCACGCGATCGACACCCAGTTGGATGGCAGGAGAGGGATATGCATGGTCCGATTGAGTTTTTTCGTCGCAACCTTCCAGAATAGCCTTTAGCTAGAAACCAGCCATTTTGTGCAACCAACCAACCAGCAACACCAACCAACCAGTGACTGAAGGCTGCGTGGCTGGCCGTGCGACCAGAGCTTTCTACTTCTAAGGCACGGTACCCGACAGGAGGCCCGTCGCGCGGCGAGATGGTAGAGACGCAGGCGGGTCCGCGGGCGAGCCGCAGTCGTACTACACCGTTTAGCGTCAGGTCAAATGAAGTGTACCATAACATGTCTCGTGTCGCACATTAAAGGCTACAACTCGTCCGCAGACTCATCTGCGTGTCTGCCATCTCGCCGCACGACGGGCGTCCTGTTAGGTACCCTAAATGCACGACTACCTGCATGTGAGGTGCTTCTCAATACTTTGGAACTGGACATGGTATTTGGTGGATTAAAAGAGCAAAGAAAACTGCGTTGAATCTTCAAAAACGACATTCTACGCTGATAGCGTGGACTTAAAATAGTCACCTAGGCCATTGCGCCTTTCCCATAGGATGCCTCTGCTCTTTATCGACTGAGGAGAGTAGGGGCTTTAATCTGACGATTTAAACTAAACTCGAAATTTAACTTTTGATGATGAGAGCTGAACCGTTCGATGCTGCACGGAAATCGTTGAAAATGAAGGACATGTGAAGCTACAGCGACAGCAAGATACGGTCTGAGTAAAGACAACAGCGATGAAGAGTGAAAGCTGGCTGGGTGTTACTTAGCCTGTTTTCTACAATGTTGTGATGCAGCCAAACGGAGAAGATACACACCGGTTCACGGAGATGTGATCACGAAAGCGTGGTGTAAAAACAACCAGTCTCAGCGACGTCAGCGGAAACCGCGAACGAAACTGGCAGGGCCGGCCACATCTGCACGTTTCAGTTTAGCCAATTTCATAGCTATATTAAAACGATACCATTCACAATGGTCATGTGACAATGGACAGCTGTAACAGGGGCACGAAAAGACCTTTATTTCGGAAAGTGCACTATTTAACACATTCAGGCTTCTGCTTTCAGATCGCCCAGCCGATGTTCGAACGTTTTCATTATCGTTAACTGCAGCTCAAGAGAAACACAGATTCCCGCTATCAATGACAGAAATCGAACCTGCAACAGATGGAGTTTGCGCGATACCTGCATGGTGTGCGGCTACTCTATGGCCATCGCCCGCAGAAACTGGATATGGGAAATAAGGTCACCAAGCGATGATAGAATAAAAATAAGGAGTCAGAGCCATGCACAACTCGTGTTCAACAGCTTCTTTGATCAAGATGTATGCGAATTTCTGTAGGCTATTTAGAATTCCATTAGTTGCTGTTGGTGAATTATTATAGTACCAGGCCTGTCTGGAAAAGTAAAGTAAGTAAAAAGCACTCACTTGTATTACGCTGACCCCTCAAGTTGCTGTAAAAGCTGGATCGAGTTGAGCCGCCCAAATGGTTCTTAATGAAGTAGAATGCCTGGCGCATTGCAGACGAGGATTGGTCGACGGATGATGCTTTATCGTGATGTGTCTACAAAAGCATTCCCAGACTGTCAATTAAAGCTCTTCCAAGGGGATAGCTCTGCTGTAGTTATTCTGGGAATTTCTTGAGCTTTTTTTTCCCGGTTTTCTTCTCGAATCTTTGTGCTCTCGAGATATATTTCGATTTTGTCGACTAATAAATTTTATTCCGCTTCTCTACGAAGAAATGTTCACACTTCCAAATAAGTAAAAAAGTAAAAACACAACTCAACAACTATTTTTTTGCTGCGCTACTTGTTTTAGTTGCATTCAAAATCGTGGTGGCAGTGGAATGCCACATGGCTCATAGAGCGATTTCTAGGGGATAGTTTATGTACGTAGAAATCAGCGATTTTATTTTTTTCAGACAAGCCTATCAAGTTACTAACTACAATGTACAAAAGGATGGATTGTTGGGGGAACCGGGGTGGAACGCAGACTCGGGTCTGACCCCGTGGTGTGTGCGCGTAATAGCCGGCGATCGTTGCCACTAAATCATAAGCCACTAAGATTAACATCAAAAACACGGAATAATTGGCAAGATAGGGAGTAACTTTGGTAATCAACTGTAATTATGGATATTTGAGGATTGAGGTAAGCAAAGCCTTGGAGAGAGAACGGACCTGCGTTCTCTCGCGGGTCCGTTCTCCCTCCAAGGCTTAGTCCTGAGGTAAGCATCAGATTGAGGCGGTTCAATTACTGAGTTGAAGTAGTCCGTCGAACGTCGGGGACCTCATCCCTTCTCCAACATTCAGCATACGACAGCAGAAACGCCAAATGGGCTGGTTTGTTTACCTCTTGAGGATTCCTCGGAAAGCAAGTTTTATTCTTACCCAGGTTTTTTTTTTTACTAACCCGCTGCTTTAAATGACGATGAACAGCGTAGCTCATTCGAAACTACAGTTCACTTTCAGCTTTTCCATTTAAATAGTCTACGAATGTTCCCACATTTTAATATCTGAAGGAATTCGAATTGATATTCAATCTGAGAGCGTGCAGTTATTCATAGTGCAGGCATTGACGAGAAATGCAACTGGGTGACTATTCCTCCGACGAATTCCAATTTCTTTTTCAATTTTTCTCAAATTAGTGTTTCCGCCTATTGTCATGCCATCACGTGTTCCTACTTTGTTACCATAACATTGACTTTCAACGCATTTCACAGAAGATGGGTGGTGAACTGTGTACAATGATGAGTTAGTAAAATGCGTAAACAAGCATAAGTGAATTAAAGCAGTGCTGTTCTGCTCTTGGATTGGTGGACCGAGTGATTGAAGGAGACGATCTTGTCGAAATATCAGGTCGTTAATGAAATTTCCGCTTGAAACCTAGTTGCAGAGGGAAAACGCTTTACTCCCACGAGGTTGGTAGCTGACCCTTATTAGGCTAACGTTTCGGCGAGAATCGTCCTCTTCAGACATGGAAGGGTCGAAACCATTTATGACTACCCGACCAAATGTCTTAGCAACCCTACTGAAGTTTAAGGTCAAAGATTTCGTCACGTAATCCAAAGGTGGGCCACCTACCGTAATACAGTTCGGTTTTTGAGACCACCAGACCAGCAGCAAGGCGATCGGACTGTTCATTCGTCTGGACTGGGATTTCATCATGTCGAGGTTCATCCAAAGCCGTACATGGAGATGGAAACGCTTCAGTTACAAGTTGCCAAAATTCTACGAAGAGAGAAAATGGAGACTGCTGAGTGAATGAGCATTTCTACATACAGGGTGGGGGGCAAAAATATGACATTTTGCCTCCATGTCGCACTTCAGCGACTTTTTATTCGTAGAGATTGCCGTCGTTGACGGAACTCCCTCAGTCAAATATCTCGAAATGTGTAACTATAAGTAGACGGAAGCCCTTCTTCACTGCCCTCGGTCTTCGGAATATGACGTCATCTGCCATCGCCGTCGAGATTAGGTCGATGTCAGACTTTGCGAACCACGCGATTCGCTAGCGTCTGCGGTCGCGTCGCGGCCAGTGAATCACTCAACTGGCTGGTGCCGCAACGCGACCGCGGACGCTAGCGAATCGCACGATTCGTAAAGTCTCACATCGGCTTCAAGGAGGTCTACCGTAATCGCCCCCCAAAGTGATGGGGAGTGGCTCTTTTTTCTCCCAACCCCCCTCCCCCTCCTCTATATGTAATCACCAATAGGACGGAAGTGAGCAGCGAGAAATGCTGCCCAAGCCAAAAGTTTCCTACCATTCCTACCATTTAGATAGTTGACAACATAGTCGTCTGGAATGATGAAAGTGCCTACTTTCACGTCTTTTAACCTTGCAATTTTGCATCCTATAGGTAAGACACGCAATAAATGAGGTCACATTCACGAAAAAGGGTCGCGTGCGTAGCGCATCACTCGAGTAACCTTTTTTGAAACCAATCGCCTCACCTCGCATTTCATTTTTATGAATCTATTCAGGAACCTCAATTTCGAACAGCTTATAGAGCTACCTTGTGACATCTATCCAGGACGTCACGGCATCTTAAAACTTCGAAACAGGTATCAACTTCACTGCATTGTCAACCATTTGTTGGGAATAAGCGAGGATCGAATACAACTCTTCCCAACTTTTTGTAACAGCGCTACCTTAGTACTCCTTCAACTTAGATCACCTACAAACTACCCTAAAAAGCCCGTCGATGGGCAAGGTGTTGGAGGGTGGAAAGCAATCTCCGCAACTTCTCATTATCTGAAATTCCTAAGTAGAGCGCCACTTATTTAATAAATAAATAAATATTAATAAATAATAAATAAATATTTGAGAATCCTTTTCCTAATCTGAGTCAAAAATTTGATGCCATTCCACCAAACACGACCACTTTTCGCAGAGTGATAGTCGGCCTTTGTATCTGAACCTGGGCCAACAATTTAGCGGAGCATCGCATGTGATTGAGCACTTCACTTCAGACCACTCTTCCAACTATCTCGATTACCTAAGGATTCCGCGATTCAGACTAGGGGCAAATTTCAATTGATCGGAGTACGTTCCATGACAAAGAAAACGAACTATAATTAATCCAATTTTACTTCTGCTTCAATTTTTGAGTACTTCGAATGAGAAAAGTGCGCGGAAAAATGACCAGTGGTAAATCAGATGGGGAAAAGTCCCGTTACAATAAAGTTAAGGGCCACGAAAATTGGAAAGATCCTGTTGGACGTAGCTCTGCGGAGTGGTGATCTACACGAAAATTCTGTGCCCATTCATGGCTTGATGGGCTCTTCGTAAACTAGAATAAGAGCTTTGTGGACTGAGAAGTTCATGAATTGATCACTCTTTGCAATTCCATTCATCGTGGCCAACCGTCTGCTCAATAAGTGTTCTGTCTGGGTTCTTTGATCGTTCTTTGTTCAGTACAGATGCCCTACTGAGGTCATACCAACTCTCGGCCAAACACGGATGACGTAATTGGGCGGACCTGTTCTCTTTTCTCTTTGAACCGAGAATTTGCCAATTTGGCGTCGGCTTCTTATGACGCCACCAGTGATCTTACCCTTATCATCCCTGATACGAATGGGCACAACAACTGCTTGAGCAAAGACTGTTGTTCCTGGCACTAACGCCTCATTTCAGAGTACATCGGGCAGTTCTGTAGTACTTTGACCTTGCGACACAACCTATGTACTAGATCATCGATTAGACGCGACAGTAAATAGAACACACCACGAACAGATGTGCTACTAGCGGTTGTGGGTAGGAGGAAAACAATCCAAGTCTCCACTCTGCTGACAACTTGACGTTGAATGCTCTTCACCACACGTCTACTAATTGGAGGTTTGCGGTTTTTTTGAACCCCATACTTTTTCTACCTGTGAGGAATCTCTCTTCAGTACAGTAACCAAAGATTCAAGGATGATTTATCGACAAGCTTTTCGAATTCTGCCAAAGGGATCGACAATGGCGATTTACGGAGAGCATCGCCTATTCTCAACTTCATCACTGAAGGCTAGTCACCAGTTGCATTTCTAAGGAGTTTCTTGTTCCTTCTTGTAGAATTTTTTAACTCTTTCATTTTGAAAGTTCGTCGTAGCTTGTGCCTTTTCACTTCTGCCAAGAGGTGGTTAGGAGGAATGTTGATGCAAATGTGTTCGGGTGGGCACGCTAATTTTTGAATATACGGTGGGCACGAAATGTACGTGCGGACTGGTGTTCACTACTATAATCCACCTGATTCATTCTCATAGACCCTCAACTCGATCCTGACCCCTCCCTACAAAGTCAATGAATGCTGAGAAATTCGGGTTACACAATGCGTGCAGGACATTGTGTTGTGATCCGAAATTTCATTCATTTAAAATCACTTTTGTCTTCCTCCAGTGTAATAGAACTACGAGCAGGAATTGTTCACTCACCAGGGAAGGTTATCAAGTCAGGCCATTAGCAGAAAGCTGTATATCGTTAGTGACGCTGAACTCAAAACTGCCTTCACTATCTGCCAAACGATTTTTTGAGCGGAGGTATAAAGCAAGAAAGTGCAGCGGTAGTGCCCCGGTCTCGTAGGCAAAAGATGGTGGGAACGGCTTCTCGAGGAGCCTGCTTTTTGTTTTGCATTATTAGTGTAGCCCTGTCAGACAGAGCATTACCGCTGCGCTTATTTGCTTGATAACTCCGTTCAAAAGCCGTTTAGCAGACCGGTAAGACAGTTTCGAGCTCGGCGTCTCGAGGCAAGGTCAAGGGCATCGAGGTCGTTTGGGGTGCAGGACGTATTATCAAAACGGTTTCTTCCATGCTTTAGGGACCATCACGTCTATAGCACCGCGTTCCACTTTCGCTGGTCGGCTCTTTAACCCTCTGGCGACAATGGCACCCACCGGTGGGTGCCACCTTCAATTTTTTTGTGTTTGTGCATTCTCAACATCTTTAACATATGTACTAGTAATCACAGGCATGCTTCGTAGTACCTATCTGAAGCATGGCTCAGGGAAGTGTTCAAGAAGAGCTAATTAATATAGGATTTTAGAATGTGGGGATTTAGCTAGCCAACAGATTTATTATGGTTTGCATATTTAGGCTATGGTTACTTACCAATCAAGAATTTTGCAGATTTTCATAGTCTTCAGACACTGAGAGGGGTTTGAATCGTATCAAAAACTCCAATATATAGACTTCTGACGTTATTTTTCATCGTCCATTCCTTTAGAACCCGAGCTCTCCTCCCAACTCGATTCTTTCCCGAAACGATATACAGGGGTTGGGGGCAAAAAAAGAGTCACTTCCTCCCATGTTCGAAGCAAAATAAATTGCTGCTTTTCGATATCAAACCAAATGAGCCCAACTGCATATTGAAGAGCACTTTGTATTCCATCAGAAAAATCACAGAGGA
>KZ346047.1:0-16468 GCA_002352805.1 Teladorsagia circumcincta | reverse complement strand
TAAAAGGGCTTGGTTTGGTCCACCGAGCCTGACTTGTGGCTTTAAAGAAGAATTACACGGTAAGGTCGGAAGCCGAATAAGAGGAAATGTACATCAGAGCCGCGCAGGGGAGCGCTCGCACTAATCACGTCACCACCGATAGGATTCGCTAAGCGCAGATATCCACGGGCCGAGAAAGGTCCAATTCCTTGGGTTCAGGGCCGTTATTCTTGAGTTTTACTTCACCTATGCATCACTGACCATCTCTTCCTTGATTTCTAGAGTGCTGCCTTGTCATCGTGAACTCCGCCTTTAAAGCAACAGTCTCAGCAGGGTTCTAAAAATTCTGAGCCATGGGGTGGAAATGATGCGCTAGCCCTAATCAAGACCATAGAAAGTGTCACTCACCAAAAACTCACCTTAGGAAGCCGCAAAGAAGCCAGGAAGGCGCCGTTGACGGGGACGTTCTCAAATATCGTGGGGAACGCCTATTTGCCAATCAATGCCGCGTCTTTTTCATTTGTTTTACTTGGTTATTTCACTTGATTGTTGTATTTCTATTTTTATATGATGCTTATGCCTCTAATTGCATTATGGCAAATGCGGTTGAAATCCGGCGAAGCAAGTAGTTCAGACAACTCGTCCACCAGATGAAACCTGTTTGAAAGCTTTGCCGACGGATTTCTTTGTTTTTTCCTTTATTGCCAGTCAACTCTTTACCTACAACATCGTTACCGATCGCTTGACCCCTCGAATTTGTTCTGAGACTGTTGCTTCAATCTTATCTTACAACGAAATACTTGCTCAAAAAAGAAAGCTAATACAAACAGTTCGGACATATAAGCGAGAATAAAAAGCTGATCACCTCTAACGAATCAGAACTGTAGGGGCCCAGTTTCTTCACGATAAACAAGGTGCTTGAAAGATTTTTGAAGGATCTTGAATGATTAATGCGACAATGCATTTGATGCGACATCCAATTTTTTTTTTCGAAATATAATGAAGCCTCATCTTTCTTACAGCACTGTGGTGCCCTTTTGCTCGCTCATTTGTCAGCAACAGCTGATCAACTCTATACTACCTTTCTGCGCCGTCTAGTGCATTAAGAATTGAATTGTTTTTTCATGTGACATCACTGTGGCATTCTGCAGCCTTATCTGGTATTTAGGTATCCGCTGAAACCAGCAGAGAAGTGACTTTCAAGGATATTCATGATTTATCTCATTCTGTTGCATCCTTTCTCCATAAGAAGAACTTTCGGGTAGGTTGGTCTCACGTATTTTAATGTGTGGGTGATTGTAGGATAGACTGCAATACCAATTTTTCGTCAGTTTGTGAAACCCTTCTCTATTTCTAATTCACCTCTTGCTAAAGAACCTTGTCATTGAAATGTCTCTTTACAGAGAGATGTGGCCTGTATGGTCATGCCGAATCACTGGGTGTGGGCACCGTTCTTCCTTGGAGTCACAATGAACGGTGGGAGTCTGACTGGATTCAACCCAGCAGCGACTGAATGTTAGTGAGATTTTTGCTGGTGTAGTCATGGCCGATTGCTAGAGCATTATTCACAACAAAAGAAAAGTTATTGGTAAAGTGCAGATTACTGGCCAATGGTTTTTGACTCCACTTTGTATTCAAACTTATTCGTGGAGTTGTTTTGAGTTTGGAGCCGGTACCTTTAACCGCTGGAACCAATGATCAATCAGTGATCATACCTTTCAATAATAACAGATTATCAATTAGAGAACCATGTATGATCAAAAGTTTGTCTGATCCGCACAGCATTCAAATTCAGGAACCTTATAATTGGTATGTGTGGCCTCATTCAAGCCCATTCCTCCCTTTCCCCATGAATTTACTCACTTCAAAAGACTTTATTTGCACTTGTTTTGCACTAAAAATCACATTCTCTTTCCAGTTGAACTGAAACGTCAATTCGTCGACAGCCGTGCAAAAGTAGCGCTCACGAATAAGGCATCGTTAATGAAAGTGCTTACTGCTTCTCGTGATTCGCCATACATGAAAGTAAGTTGAGGTCATAGATCACTTGGAGTAGATAACTGTTTTCAGCGGTTAATTCAGAAGAATTCGCTGTCGTTCAACTTCATAAAATGTGCCACTTTACCAAGGGATTCTGATAGCGAGCATTTTTAGAAGATTTTCTCTAGGTTGAACCCTAATTTATGGACAGGCTAGCGTTCCATTGTATATTCCTGGGCAGTCTCGCAAGATATGAGGGCATCCTATAGAACCAAGCTTGGCTGAAGACCGAAACTGAAAATTGCTCAAGTATCTTGGAATCTTTCCTTCCCTAGCTCAGTCTTTTTAATAAGAAGAAGATGCTGTACGCGATTCTGAATGTAGCGCCCCAACAATGACCTCGCACCTTGCGATAGCACGTATTCCTGCTCTTCTCAATGGATCATCTTCTTAGCAAAACGGTTGCAGCCTCATACAGTGCCCTTTCCAGAGCGCTATGAACCATGAAAAGTAGCGCTCCACCTGAAGAAAATTGTGTCTTCTGGTGCATGACCTTTTCATGAGAAGTTTGGCGCTCTATTTTCGGAAAGGATTGAGCTACATGAGGCTCACGGAGAAGCTCATCAAATATCAAGTTTTTCTAAAATTCCGAGTTGTCATACCCTTCTTGAAGAAAATAACTGTTTCAGCACATAATCTGCTATCAAGACGAACCATGCGGTCATCTTCCAGCTGGAGTGCACTGTTGGAATGAGCATGTCGCCAAAACACGTGCTGAGACGATCCCCAAACCAGATATAGACATCGCTAAAGATATGGTATTCCTTCCATATTCAAGGTGTGGGAAATTTTCCGCAAATATTATTTTTCTCAGCGATTACACAAACCGACTGTGTCAACCCAATTATGTATTAGGTTGTCTCATAAATAGTGTCGTTTTTCTTCGAACAAAAAATTTTGAGCTGAAATCTTAGGCTTTATAAACACCTTATATACTATTTGAAAGAGAATTGTCTGCTCTTCAAGATGGCATAATCGGTTTCTATAATCACTGCGCACTTTTCAAATTTCAAGCCTGCAAAATGGGAGGTTCAGCCGACGAAAATCAGCCAAACCGACAGCGAACTCTAACATTATTTTCCTGAGGAGAAATCAATCAGCGATGTACCCTACACTTACTCATGACCTCTTCCGAACATCTCGCTATTAGGCTTGCCTGCAACTCGCGTCGCTACTTTCGCAGATTTGGTTTTTCCGCCAGAACTCGATAGTCAAGCACCATCTCTTGAAATTTGAGCCAGAAATTTTTTAAAGCCGAGACAATGGAAAACTAGTGGAATTTTGAGAGCAAGCCATATCTAGGTTAATAATGTAAGTTTGATTGATTTTCTCTCCTTTTCAAGGGAATTTTTTTGCAAAGTGTAGTGGTCATTTTCGTGTATCGGACACCCTATCACGTATTCCTAAAATTCGACCCGATTCGCAACGAGTATAAAAACAAAACATATGGACAAGTTGAGCAGTAGAATTGCTCACGAATGCTATATCACTTTATATGTATGAAACAATGGTGATTTAGCGCAAAAATTTCAATTTGAAGAACACTATGGCTTATCAAAAATGAAATTCGTAAAGAAATGTGGGAAGGTTTTTCCCACAACCCAACAGCGAAAAGTTCAGAAGAGGTCATGAGTAAGTGAAGGGTACATCATTGGTTGAATTCCCCCTCAGGGAAAATAGTGTTAGAGCTCGCTGTCGGTTTGGCTGATTTTCGTCTTCTGGACCTCCCATTTTGCAGGCTCGAAATTTGAAAACTGCGCAGTGATAACAGAAACCAAACATGTCATTTTGTAGAGCAGACAATTCTCTTTCGAATGGTATATAAGATTCTATAGAAGCTAAGGATTTCAACTTAAAAATTTTTGTTTGAAAAAAAACGACACTATTTATGAGACAACCTAATACATAGGAACTGAAACAATTTCTTATTGCCTTATTGTCGTGTCTTATTCTACCTTGATTATGGATCATCCATATCATCGTTGGGATTAATTTGTTGCTTTTAATTTTTCATATTTCATAGTACCAGTTTGGTCCCCCGTCAACTGCCGGAACCTTGCTTCCCTGCGATACGCCTTCCGATGTAATCCTTTCCACTTGTGACCCCAAAAACCCATGGAGGGGATGTGTTTGCACAGAAGAAGATGTATTATATAGTAGAGAGCATCACCGCAGCCATGTCATGACGTTAGAACCACATCTTATTGCTAAACTCTACCTTTACGGATTGGTTTTCCTTCGCTCCTCCCCACCCTCCTCCTCGTCCTCTCCCCCTTCACTACAACTGCAGCCTCATGTGAAATGACTGAGAGTATCTTCATGTAGCTGTTTATATAGCCATGAGGTGATATCACAACCACGTCATTGCAAAACACTGACAGCGCAACTCCTACTCAGATTTGTTAGCGGCTTGATAATTCCATGAGCTTCCCTATCACTTCGTTTTCATTTTGCGGACGGACAAACAGACATACATACAGACATACATACAAACCGACACACCAAGTTAGCGGTTTATAAAATACGGGGTGTCCCATAAATATTGCACCACTTTTCGAGTTTCAATTCTGTGGGAGTCTGGGGTCATTTTTCCAGAGCTGGCACGAATATACTTCCTATACACATTCCTCTCAACAGGAATTAGGTTCTGCATAGAAGGCGAAAATTGTTCAGGACTGGTTTCTTTATACTCTTCCCGATTTCACACACCCAAACGAAAGTCTATAATATCTTTCCATTTTAACATGCTGAACCATCTTGTGTGGGCTACACTAGAGGACAGGTCCTGCACTAAACAATCCACCCACAAGGAGAAGATAAAACCTTTTCTCGGGAATGATCTGACGGAAAAGAGCACTCTGAGATACCATGCGGGCCGCAGTAGAGTTACTTTCGAAGAAACTGGGAGCCCCATTTACAGCGGCAGCGAGACACATCGGATAAGTGTCATTCCTTTCATTAGATAAATATCTCGTTGAAAAGTATTCATAACCACCCGAAGATACATCCAGTTTGAAAGAAGTTACAAGTCAAGAAACGTGGTGCATTATTTATGGGACACCCTGTAGAAGGATATATTGTAGCCACCAATCCTTTTGGTATCAGCACCTATCCATTTAGCTTCCTGTAGTAACGAATACCAATTCTTCTTTTTCTAAGCATTTCTGTTTATTCGGCCAAGCGGCCGGTCAGAGTACCCATGTTGATCGAAAACATCGGTAACCTGCCCGGTCCCTCACCAGGAAAGCCTTTCAGGTCATGGAGCGCTTTTTCAAAATGGTGTGTTGCATGCTATAGGGGTACGTGCGTGGAGCATGAAACTGATAATCATTTTTTCTGAGCGGCCCTGGGATGGCCAGAAAAAAGGGGAGAAATTTTTCCTTTGCAATTTGAATTTCCGTATTTTTTGTGGATCTTCAGCATTTGTAGCGGTAAAGGGTTGCATAATGGAAGCATTTTGTACAAGGAAAATGGTTAGCTATATAAGAGCCCAAGAAAGCGGAAAGCAGAGAAATGCAAAAATTAGTCTTCAGTGGGAATCAAACCACAAGCCATGGTATCGTCATATATTTTAGCATTCCCAGAGTCGCTCAGAAGAAATTGTCCTCAGTTTTATGCTCCCTGCACGTGTCTATACAAAATGGAAAAACCCGTTTCAAAAAAGCGCTCCATGTCCTGAAGGGCTTTCCTGGTAAGACCAGAAGGGGACCAACGGCGTCCCCATCGCAGTGTCACAAAAACTGGAACCCACTGTCAAAGGTGTGCAGAGGATTTCTGATCGCATCATGTACATTACCATGACTTTTGGCGGAAGAGCGGCACATATCATCTGGGTATACGCCCCCCCCCCCCCTCTCCAACAGCGTGAAAGAAATGTTCTGGGAATGATTCGATGATGTGACGTCCACACGTTCTGTCAATGCATCATAGGAATGGACCTCAACGGTCACATTGGTAGAAGCAATGATCAATATGAGAAAACGCGAGGACGATTCGCTTATGGCACGGACAATGAAAACGGTTTTTGTATTTTGGGAAACCTGAAACCGCTAGATCTGATCACTACAAACTCCTTTTTTTCGAAAGAGGGAATCCACTTGGTCACATACTACAGTTGAGACTTCAAAGCTCAGATCGACTACCTTTTGCCAAGAAAGAGCTACCGAAGTGATGTCCTTAATTGCAAAGTGATCCATCGATGACTTTTTAGGCATCTCGATGGTGGCGACGACGGGACGGTGATGACAACAGTCAACACCGTCCCGTCATCGCCACCATCGAGATGCCTCAAAACAGCCGAGGTCTTCAAAGAACGAGAATCGACCGGAGGCTTCTATGATGGAACAAATTGCCAATCTAGGACCTGCTGGCAGAGACTACCAAACGACAAAGACCTACCAACCATCCCCGATGACCTCGAAAAGGCTGGACACAGCTCACGCGACAAATCCGAGATACTGCGCGGAATATCGGCTACAAAAAAGTATTCAAAAATGCGCAGGATGGACCAACATGGTTTTGAAACAACGACATAGCAACTGCGGCTCAATAAAAGAAGAATACATACAAAATCCGGTATTTTAACCACACGGCAGAGATCAGAGAGAGGTACTGTGTGGTTGAACGAGAATGCAAAAAAGTTATCATAAAAGCCATCCAGGAAAAGATGGACACAGTGATGGCGAACTTGAACTCTAAGGAGGGTGAAAAACAGATCAACCGTTCTGCTAAAGGACGCTCAAGAGCAACGCAAGATATCATAAATACCACGGCTTCCATCAAAGATGAAAATGGCGTGCTCTTGTATAATTTCAGCAAAATCAAGCAACGCTGACAAAATCACTTTTGAGAATTCTGCAACGTTAAATTCCCACATCTACCACTTCTGGAAGAGCCGCAGATTTAGGGCGTATATCGTACATAACCGAAGAAGATGAACAATGGGAAAGCTACCAGCCCTGAGTACGTTCCCGTAGAAGTCTGGCACCAACTAGAGGTTGCCTTTACCTAACTCAACTCTTTAACATGTGCATTGAGAAGGGTGCGGTCTCGTCAGTGGTCAAAAGCGTCACTGTGCTCATCTACAAAAGGACAGGTGAGATCGCTAGCTGATCAAACTACCGCCCATTCGACTGCCCTTTGCCACACTTTGAGAATCTTGAACGAGTTCGGACGCCCGCCAGGCTTAGAGAGATAGTTTAACATCAATCGGATGCAGTGTGATTCTCGGCCAGAGCACGGAACCATCAACGCCATTGACATGGCTTGACACATGATGAAGAAAGCGAAAGAATGGAATAGACCACTGCACATGGTTTTTTTGGATTTGGAGAGAGCCTTTGACCGAATACCCCCCAACAGATATGGGAGACCCTCCAATCCCAACAAATACCTGAAGCACTCATTAAAGCTGTGCAACTGACCTATCTCAATTGCTCAAGTGCCACTCGAACACCTGTAGATGATACCCCATACTTCCCAGTCACAGTTGGAGTCCCTTACCAACCGGCCCTCTCACCTTTACTCGGCATTCTCTGCATGGACTATGCGTCGAGAAAAACCCGAAAAGAATCCCCGATGACGCTCGGATACGCTGATGATATACTGTTTACTGATAGATCGGTCTAAAATGAAACCTGAGAGGCGTTTCAAACACCGAGTGAGACAGCTCGAGGACCATGGACTCAGGCTCAACATCAAGAAAACGGAATACATGCGCACAACGGCCACAACGTCTTCGATAATAGTAGACGGAGCATCACTCCCCAAGACGACCAAATTTCCGTACATAGGGTCTACACTGGCCGCGGACGCCGACAGTAAAGCCGACACAAATGCTAGAATTAACGCTGCATGGGACAAATGGAGAACTATCACTGGCGTTCTCTGTGACAAGAAAATGCCGATCCGTCTGATGTCTGATTTACACCCAGCCGTGAGACCAATCACCATCTATGGAGCGGAAACGAAGCAAAGAACGGCAGACGAAAGCATATGGGTCTATGGAGATGAAGATGTTACGATGGAGTCTGCGACACCGACGACATTCGGAACGAAGTCATCCTGAACAAGATCAATGTCCAACCAATCGTCAACTCCCTTGCCTCCTTACGACTGCGCTGGTGTGGTCATATTCTACGAAGGCCTCCTGACGCTGCGCCCAGATCAGCCGATGGCATCAGCTCCATTGATGCGCGCCCGAGAGACGGACCCAAATTGCTGTGGATGGACAACGTGAAGATCGACATGAATGTTGCTGAAGTCTGCAGATGATGCAGGAATCGAGATCACTGGAAAGTTTTGGTGAAGAAAGCGTACCTGACGAAAGTTGCACAACAATGCTAAGGTGAAGAAGAAGGAAAAGAAGATGTTCTATATTTTTGCTCGAAAAACATTTGAAACCAAGGTCTAATCTTGGTTCAACATTGCTTCTGGAAGAGGACAGGCATGTGGTGAATCAGTTCGTGCCACTTACGGTAGTCCTTACTTTTGCAGGGAATGGGAGCTCTGGGATAAGTGTCAGGAGCGGAGGCCAAATACTTCACGCACCCGAAGGACTTGCTCACTTTGCAGAAAAATGGAGTAAGTGTGAACATGACCCCATTTGTTCCCCCTTGGGATAGACCCAAAAGCGCGATTGCATCTCCTACTTGTCAGCATCAACCTCATTTTGTACCTCTATAATATTAGCGCACGAACGGAACCACGTTTTATGCTTTGCTGCCAAGTGGGACCGGAAAGTTGTTCAACAACGAAATCAAATAGACGGGTTTTTAAAATGTAAAGTAGAATAAACCAACCAGAAAAAAAAAAACTAGAAAAAAACAAAAAAAGGCACAGGGATTGAAATAGAAATGGAGATGCAAGGCCGGGCAAGTCGGCGTGCCCATGGGCAAAATAGCCAAAATGTAAATGAGGCGCTTGATCCTCCATGTCCGTCTTTCTTGAAACCTGGGCATTGTTCTTAAACTGTATTATTGCTTCTGTGCCAAACAGGTTTTTGATGGTGGAATATTTATTCAGCCTAACGTTTCGACGAATTTGTCGTTGTCAAAGGCGTGAAAGCGTTTCAAAACTTCAACTGCTACCTACCCGCTCAACACAATAATACACTGGTGGAGTTGTGGTGAGTGACCCATTGTTAAAATTTCCACTCTCTAGTTGTAGCATAGTTGGCGAATGGCTGGTGTACTGTATTGAGCGGGTAGGTAGCAATTGAAGTGTCGAAACGCTTTGAGGCCTTTGACAGCGATGGACTTGTCGAAACGTTAGGCTAAATAAATATTCCATCATCAAAAACTTGTTTGGCACAGAAGCAATAATGCAGTTCGAGGCACTTGAATTTTTGTTTTTCATTCATCGTATTTGAACGGCCATGCATTCTCTATATGCTCACAACAGCAAACAGTTTTGTGAATGTTCCCTTTCGCTTTCCTTTTCCTTTCGCTCAAATACTTTCTAGTTTGCTCACCTCAGATTCCTGTTCCGCACCATTTATACAGTTGTGTATTAATTCTTATATGTAGCAACAAACTAGAATCCAAGCAAAACATCTTTCAAAAATAAATTTCAGTGATTTTCATGTTTAAGCGGGACGACGGGAGCACCAAAAGGTGTTATGGTCTCTCATCGGAACTTCGGTACCATGATGAATATCTACAGACAGTGAGTTTGTCATTACCGTTATCTTCAGACGGTAGTTGTCCCAAGCACTCTTAGTTCAATGGTGGCAAATTCTACTTTACGTTCTCATTAAATGGCAGGGTTCCTGGTTCATTGACCACCTATGATTAATTCCTTTTGCGGGTGCACATACCTGATCCCATTATATCAAAAATATTCAGGTGTAACGCAAGTGCATTTTGAAATTCTCATTACTCAAGGGTACTTATTTTACTTACAAGTGGTACTTTGGGTAATAGCGGCTGAGGCACTATTACGGAAGAAGATGACGTTTCCATTCTCCGAACGGCTCTGTTTCCCCGCCCCACCCCGTTCTCTCTAAGAGATGGAAGGCGTGGCAATCCCGAATGGGACCAGATATTGATGGGGCTTAGGCCGATGCCACTTGATATATGGCATACCTATTCCCGATTTATAATTCCATCACATGACTTCAGAAGCTGGCTGTGGCTCAGCTTCACTAAGGAAATCCTTGCAGTAGATGGGGGTGCTTCTTTTTGGATAAGGCGCCTGGTACTTATCCGCAGCGTAGCGCGGAGGTTCACATTTTTCATGGTCTTTGACAATTTCCATTCTATTTCCTACGCTTGTGTTCCAATTCGCGTCCCTCCTTTCATACTACAGTGGGATAGATTTGATCCTTGCCGTTTTCTTTGAGGCACGATGACAATCACATGTGTGGCGCGCTGGAACCGTCATGGAATCCTGCGAAAGACAAGTCGTTCTTGTTTTTGCCGTTCTATCACTGCTATGGCTTTGGTAAGGAGCTTTCCTCTAAATTATAAACATTTGAGTGACAGTGTGTTTTAAGCCCTCCTCATGGCTAATCTCCTCAAAGGCAATGCTGCTGTTATGATGAAGCGTTTCCAGCCAGAACTCTTTTGCGAAACTATTCAACGCCACCGAGTACGTTTTTCTTCAAGGTGTAGTCCAAAGAATGTTACTTGCCTGTGCCCTCACTAAGCAGGAGTACGCATCATAAGATGAGGTGAACGACGGCAGAGCAGGTATAGAAGACAGGGAAAATATTGCTCCTGGCAGAACGTTTTCGAATTTTTTGGTAAACAAACGACATAGAAAGCACAAAGCTCGCATTTCACTTCACCCGGCTGATTCAACGCTGTTCCTCTGGTAAATTCTCTCAGATTCATTGGAAGTGGGTGTTTTCATATGAAAGTCAGTCAACGAAACAGCGTGTTCTACGCTTTGACCATGGAGCCCTTCTTTGAGCCTTAGGGTAAACTTTTTTCGGAAACAATGCATTATATTTGTGAATTCCTGCCACTTAAAGGAATCGTCCACGGGAAAACCCCGCCTCCACCCTTACAGGAAACTGATACTTTAGTCCCCTTGTATCATGAGAATAGCAAAAAGACCGAGAAATGAGCGTTGATTTCATTATTAATCCAGAAAACCAGAAAGACTATAAGAAATTTGAATTCCCGCCCTAGAACTGCCACAGCCGTTGGCGTTGGGAAACTAACACGTGCAAACTTGTTGAAAGAGTGAATGTGAACAGGCTCCACGTTGCACCTTCCTAGAAGCTTACACGTGGCTCCGTAACCGCCATGCACTCTGTCACAGCAGCACTTCCGGTCCCGCCCACTGGTCCATTCAGGTCCAACTTGTGAGCGTTCTCAGGGGCTATATCTTTTGAGTATCTCATCCTTTTCACTCCAAACTTTGCACATGGTCTTCAATCACCAGGTTCGACACCTGCACACAAAATAAGAATGACCAGCCTTTCCGTGGAAGATCCCTTTAAAGCTTATAACTCAGTGATTCAGATCAGATTCATTTCTGTCGCACCACCTATCCTTGTGTTCCTCTCGAAAAGTCCTGTTTGCGAGCACTACGATCTCAGTTCACTGGAGTTCATAATGAGTGGAGCTGCACCAGCCGGGAAAGATTTGTGTGAGGAAGTACACGAAAGACATGCGAATGTGAAGTTCATCCAACAAGGTAACATTTTCTGAAATGTGCGTGTCTTCAAATTTTTGAGCTTGAGCGTTTAGCGTATGGCATGTCGGAGGCGACCATGACCAGCCATCTACCCGACACGATTCTCGGTCAGCCTTTTGGAAGTGTTGGGAAACTGGTGTCTAATTTGGAGATGAAGGTAGTTTCTCTCAATAATTAAAGGCAAGATCTGCACATGGGAGGAGATGGTTTTTGGAAATCGCAAAGGATCAGTTGATAGTCGCTGCTTGAAGCTAGAGATTACGATGCGATTGGACTGGGTTTATGATGGAAGTGGATGCTGAATAATGCCCCAAAGGCGAAAAAAGCGAAGAAATCCGTAACAGCGAGCAAAATGGAACCTCCTTCCTTGCCCGTTGGCCTCCAATAATGGACGAGCCAGCAACCGAATAAGAGGTCTTTCGCCGTGGTGAACCGATAGCCACCATCGTACCAGCAAAGGCCATGCTCTGATTGGTAACGCGTTCCATGGGAAAGTTACAGGATAGCACTCATAGCGGAATACCTCATCAAACAGAAAATCGAAGGATGCTGCTGCTGAGGGGCGGAGCTCAGCAGGGTGAAAATCGTGTCGAGGACGTGGTCGCAGAAGTACGACCCCCCCCTAAATCAAGGTCTTGGCACGACCCCTACTATTTGATTCTGTTCCGCGAACGGAGAGTAGTGGTAGTGTAGTGGTGGGTATCCGCGTCTGTAACATGCGAGACCCGGGTTCAATTCCTGACCGAAAAGAGTTTTTGCAATCTCACAAAGAGTTGTCCATGCGAATGTTTAAGAAGTTTATAGAAGAGCATCACAACAGCCTGTATCGACCAACGGCCAACTCCGCGATAGCTGCTGCGCGGTTTTGCTGAGTCAGATTTGTTGATACCCCTCTCAAAACCACCGGAAAGTACACCCTTTATAAAAAGATCCCATTCCCCCATTTTCAGAGCTTTTGAAAAGCAAGTGGTCGGATTAGATAGAGATAGGCCAGCTACTACCAGGCTGTATTGAAAATGCTCTGAAAGGCTTCCACGCAGAAAGATAGGGTCTCTCGAAATCTGTCGAGGTAGCGTCGAGGACGCGAAAATTTTTATGCGAGTTTTCGGCACTCAAAAGGCAATACCTCTCTGATTTGTTAAGCACTCAAAAAAGTGAAGACAGACTCAAAAAGGCGCTTCCTTCTTCACCTTTGCAGAATATTTCGTAGGCAACACTCGAATGTATCTAGAATACAACCCTTCAGCATATGCGACATGAAAAGGGACAATCGACGCCGCACGCTTTGTCTCGGTATACGCCATGCATCTTACAGCACTCAAAGCGATACAATCGATTGAAAGGTGTTACATGATGATGACTGTTGACAGAATCTATATTGTAGTAAACACATCTCGTACTTTCTATGAGCGACAAACCGCTTCACTTGGCAAGGGCTCTCCTTCCGTTGTTGTTTTTGAGACAGCGTCCCTCACAACAGAATAAATGTCAGGGAGGTATTAAAAGCGGGCAGAAAATACATTATATAATGTTTTCGCACATCCTCGCTTTCTCCTGCAGTACACACTTCTCCTCCTATCTGCACCACGATGTCACTGATGTGCTCGCCGTCGACCCTCACAGCTACGACCCCCCATGACCCATCCTGACAAGTACGACCCCCTGTCGAGGATTTCCTCGACCGTTGTTCGCCCTGGAGCTCAGGCCGTGGCGAGCTCAGAAAGGAATGGCAAGCTCAGTACGCTGCATCTAGCCTCAAAAATCTCCTCATCTAGCCTCTAGCCACAAAAACGCCACATATCATAACCTTAGGCCCCCGAATACTGCTTCCACTGGTGCACGCACTTCCCCGCTGCATACACGCTTTATCGTAATCTCTCGCATTAATCTTTGTTGAGTGCGCTCTACAAGTTACCTTCAGCTATTGAACTAAAGTTTTTTCTTTGGTTGGAATTTCAGGCGAATATAATTTGCCACGTGCCCGCTTCTTCCACTGAATAGTGAGTGATTCGGTAGTCTGTGCCAATGTGAGATTTCAGCACAGTCCGCTCGCTCCTCGAGTCGGATGCAACGCAACCGCCCGCACATCGAAGGACCTTCCCACTTACTATTAGCTGCGCTCGCCGCGGTTATGCTCCAAAGTGTGAAAAACGTGCATGACTGACTACATACTATCTATAATATATGACGGAACAAGTATTATCACGAAGCTTCACGATAATGTGCCACGTGTATAATATATACAACTGCAATGAAGAAGAGCTTGATTTAGGAAGATGCACACGAGCTCAGAAGGTAGGGACGACACGCTGCAATTGAGAGGAGGAGTGAGTGTTGCTATTCGCCGGGGAGGGTGATGTTGAGTTGAAGACAAAGAGCTTCGAAGAGACTGCTAAAGGAGACAACCGAAAGTCAACTGAGTGAGGCGAGACTGATCTTACAGATGCAGAGTTGCTTCTCAGTTTAATGCTCCAGCTTTCGCTCTCCGCGGATCTCTGCTCTCTCCAAGGCTTAGTCCTTGAGCCTCACCCGTTCCATGATCGTCTGCCCTCTCGTCCATTCGTGGCAGGATCATATGCGAAAGTTCAAGTAGTTCGTAGACCATCAAAGTTGTGAGAACGTGATTGGAGCACGGTTTCCCATCGGCACATAAAATAGACACGATGTTGGTCATCAGATTTCTTTCTAGGAAACCTCTAAGAGCGTGGGGCGTTAGTGATAAAAAAATAGAGAATAGTTTGACGTGACGAACCTGCTAAATGCCGTACAATTCCAGATTGTTGATCCAGAGACGGGCAACGAGCGCAGTAGCGGCGAAATTGGCGAAGTGTGTATCAGAGGACCAACAGTGATGCTCGGTTATTTTCATAATAACGAAGCCACAGAGCATTGCATAATTGACGGATGGCTGCACACTGGTATGTTATGTAGCTAAAATTCTTCAAGACTATAAAGCAGTCTCAAAGACTACAAAGCAGTACGATCCTACTATATATAATTCGCTAAGTATGTCTGTGTGTGTCTGCACGAAATTCGTAGCTCGCGTACCAGCAGTCGTCACGAGTTGATTTCGGGATATGATATAGGGGGTGGTACGGGAAGACAGAAAGTACATAATTATTGCCGGTATACTATATTTTATTGCATTTTATTACTATAGTATATTTTTACGATGTTATTTTCTCACACATGCTATTGGCTGAGGTGTCTCTTAAGCTAGCGATTTGTCTTAAAGGACGAATTCACGATCAGAGTGTATGTCGAATTAGGAGTAATTCACCTGGTTTAGGGACCCGCGGACCTCCTGAGGGTGCGGACTGCAGCGCAAATGGCACCGAAGGAGTTGACCTCGTTGACCTATTAAAGCTACAGTGTCAGCAGGGTGGGCGTGGCCGGCATCGGCTGCAATCCCCTCGGCCAATTCTGACTCCGAACACTTCGAGTCTGTTCAGCTCCTTTCCTAACGACATTCCATGGTAAGTTTTTGTTCAGTCGTACTTCTTGACTAGGGGCTCAACAGCTTCGAAGTGTGCATGGTCGGAATCGGCCGAGGGGATTGCAGCCGATGCCGGCTACGCCCACCCTGCTGACACTGTTGCTTTAAGTCTCAATCTTGGTGCGGCGGGCCAGTGCACGCCCACAGTCTATCGAATCACTCGCCGCAAATCTATCTGCAGGAAATTATCAGGTAGCAGAGAGAGCGTTATGTTGAAGAGGGCACAGCGATGGAAGTCGCATCAATGCCGAGATCAAGGGAAAGGAAGGGGTTCCATTTTTCGGGTGCTGGGCCGCTTCCCACGGTTTTTCCCTCATTAGTGTAAAACTCATCAAAGTTAATTTGAAATGGATTGCCTTCTCTATGTGAGTTCGTCCTTTAAAAGCACATCCTACAATCAAGTGGACTCGATAATGAAGACAGAGAAACGACAACGAAGAAGAAAACGAAAAACCCGATAACACGAAAAATAAGGACCATCCTTCTGCGTTGTGTAGGATTCCAAGAGACAGACAAGAGAAATAGAGGGAGAGAAAAGAAAGGAGAGAGTACATGGATACGAGCGGAAGCGTAAAAATTTACCAAAATTTCTGGTCGAAGCTCCTGGCTGCTGGGTAGAAACCTGTACCATCCCTAAATCTCGCCGTTTTCATATGGTACAGTAACGCTCAAAAGTCTTCGGCCAAATGCTTTTCCGACCGTAACTTCCTTTCTGCTGTATCGATTTGGTTCAAATTTTGATGTGTTTTGCGGACAATCCTTTCTCACAAAATTAGCATATTAGTGTCGTATTGGAGGAGAGCGAAGAACGAAAAATTTTTTTACTGGAAATCTCCGAGTATGACCAGAGGAAAAGAAAATTTCAAATTATTGTAAAAATCTTATTACTGAACAAAGCAATCGATTGCATGATTAGGAACGTTAAACTATCCAATACTTTGTCGGCAACCTTCGAAAGCCACTGAAACCTCAACACGGCCTGAGTATGAAATCGGTACATGAATTCACTGCCTACAGAGACCACTTCCCCCCATTTTTCTTCATATAAGACAAGTTTTTTGCCCATAAGTGTGGCTCTTTTTCCTGGAAAAGGTTTTCTTATCCTTTCCCATAGTGCTTCGATAGCGCTCATAGCATGCTTATAAACTTCTTCCGTTAAAAGCACGCCATGTAGTTCAGATCACTCTTGCATAGTACAGTTGTGGCGCTTTGGGTCAACCTATTGCTAGAAAACGAGGTCAGTACCGTGCAGATGCCATACCAGTGGATACCCAACACCTTCTGGAATCTATCTGATACATCCACCCT
>KZ346046.1:97227-107521 GCA_002352805.1 Teladorsagia circumcincta | reverse complement strand
CAGAATCCAACAAAAACGAGCGCGATAGCAAAAGGTACCTACGATGTGTCAGCACATTATGTGCTCATCTGTATGAGCGAGAGATAGAAGGAGAGACATCAGAGAATTGGCATTTTATGAGCAAAACAATCATTTGATAAAAAGTGCACGGATGAGCATTGAATGACGAGGAAAAGGGTCTCATGATCGTGTAACAAAAAGTAATCCATCAAATCATTCTTGAGGGCAAAGAAAAAAGACAAAGAAGCGCTGCAAGAACTGATCGCAAGAATTCGCTTGAAACGAGAAACATTCCTGAAATTTCTTTTCCCTAAATCAAAGCAAGGAGATTTATGAATGAACAGACAGGGAATTAAGATCCGAATCATACCTGCAAAGAAGCCCCTGATTTTTGTCAAGAACTGACAGCAAAGTCAATTCGAAGTCAACGGTGCTGTGCACCGCCTTGGATGGACAAATATAGACGTCAGGCAGCACGCCGGCTATTTAGCTAACTATCATGTGCTCGCACGAGTGCTCAATAACAGACGAAAGGAAGGAAGCAGCAGTCATTCGATCATCCGAATGGTGTTGCCGTATCTCACTTGAGCTGTGCCATCGCAAGGAATAAAAATGCAGTCCGTAGCTAACAAAAGGAAACTGGGTTTTGGCAGAACACTGCCCGGGAGTCGAGCCCGCACTGTTCTTTTCCGGGCAGTTGTGCTACCTATTACACCGTCCACGTACCGCTTTACCTCAACCCAGCTTTAAGTGGTACGTTTACCAGTTTGTCCATGATAAGAAACTCGTACGAGATGCGCCACGGGTTTCCTTTCCATCTCAACTTGTGGAAGTATTGAGTACATACATATTCGAACTAGACGTGTCCGTTTGAGGGAATCCTTCGCAAAAAATTCCTGCATTTTTTCCCAACATGAATGTGTCAGCTGTGATCCTAAAGGCAACACACAAAGTTTCACGCACGAAGATTCGTTTCCCAAGTGAAACAATCTCATGGAAACACACTTTATGGACAGTCGAAGGTAAGGCGCGTGGAGCCAAAGGCGGGACATGGAAAGAAGGGTGCCATGAGATGGCTCCCTATCAGACGACGCAATAAAAGAATCCGGTTAATGCGTTCGATTTTGAAGAATAGAGACAAAACAATCGATAAAATATGATGCAGTAGAAGAGCGAGATGTTAGTACAGTAAGTCAAAAAGCCAAAAAGAGTTCCTAGTGACCGCATTCAGAGAACCAAGTGAAAACGATCTCGCCGCCAGCATTGTGACAGTCTGACGGGAATTTAACGCGTACCAGTCCTTCCGTTTTTCGAGTTGTTTACCAAAACAAATGCGATTTCTTTGTTTTCTTCATTCTTATCGTAGTCGATGGATCTCATGCCAGTGATTTATGGGTAAGACGGAATCATGGTTTTTCCGGAAAGGATTCCTTTGAAGGTTTATCAACATTCAAGCTGTATCCTATAATCTAGGGTCTCTAATGTCCTGGGCGAATGTCGTACTCATTAACCATCGAGCCTACCTATAGAACCTCTCAGCGATAAAGGAAGTCCATGATCATGCACAAAGTAAGTAATACGTCAAGCTAGCACAAAGTTATGGTCCTCTAGTTGTTACAATGAATTGAGCACTTCGAATCGAAAAACTATGTACAAAAATGCGACACCAGTCATCGAAAAAATTTCGCATATCAAACCAGGCAACCGACCCAAACATATCAATGTGTACACCACGCTTTTTCCTTGACAACGAAAGGAAACGTAAGAAGTGTAAAGGCGCGAAAAAACCGAAAAGTGACAAAGTTACGTACAACGGAAAACAGCCGAAAACCGCGCAGAGAGCTAGAAGTTCGAGAATGCCCTCATGGTTAGTGTCTTCAAAAGGAAGGCTTTGCGTCAGCCTTCTCAACTAATATTACTAATGAAACGACAACAACATCCATATCTGGCGGAAAGTGGGATACATCACACAACTTGTCAGGAGCGGAAGCAGGGTCAACCGTGCGTTGCGCAAATTTTGAAATTTTTACGACCCCCTCTCATTTCGAAGGGTATCTGAACGACCCTGAAAGGTGTTTGGAACCTCAGAAAGAATCTGTTTGCTCGCTTTCGCTCGAACATGAAGGGAATAAGTATAATCGGAATCAAAATTTGCAACACCATTCGTGATCGGGATGGACCTCAATCATTCGGTTTTTGAGAACAGATTGCATATCGTGAGAGAACTTCCATAGTTTCGAGAGATCTAGTAATATCAACCACACACTTCTTTGCGCAACACAATCAAGGACCTTTTGCCCCTTACCGGAAACTTCTTGCGTTCTTTCCCCAACATGACTGTGTCAGTTGATCACCAATAAGATAATACTAATAACAACAATACACAAAGTTTCACGCGAGAGGACTCGCTTTGCGAGCAGAACTTTTCAAGAAGACACAGTTCATAGGCAATTGAAAGTAATTCGGGCTGAGCCAAAGGAAAGAAGTGCGCCTTGGGGCGCCTACGTCTCAGGCGACGCAATGAAGGAATCGTGTGAAAGCGTTCGATTTTGAAGAATGGAGGCAGAACAATTGATAGAATAGGATGCAGTAGAAGTGTAGGATGCTAGTAAAGTAAGTCATAAGGTCAAAAAGAGTTCCTGGCGACGGCATTCAGAGAAGCAAGTTCGCGCCACTAGCATTTGTGACATATGTCCGGCGGGAATTTAAACGCGCACCAGTCTCCCCGGTTTTCAGATGGTTTACCAAAACAAATGCAATTTTTGGTTTTTTCGTTCTTATAGTGGATGATGGGTCTCAAGCCAGCGATTCATGGATGAAAAAGAATAGCGATTTTTCCCGGGAAGGATTCCTTTAATTACCAGTTCTAATTGCTATGGCAATGCTTAAGAACTGGCGAAGGGCTCATAGAATGAATCAGGGATTGGAGAAAAGGTTGCTCAAATTTCAACAGAAGTAACTCGGAATGAACCTTTCAATTCGAAGAATGAGCGAAAGCTATCAAACTACGTGTCACGTATTGCAGTATGTAGTCGTTTCCTCGATCGAAGAAGGGCATATGGTCAAGAAGAGGGCAGCGGAGTTGAGAAAGATTTGCATCCAATAAAACTCGAAGTATTGAAGCTCGGGAATCTGTCACACTCCTAGGAACAAATATATTTGAAATCCAGTGGGAAAAGAAGCACATCACTTGATAAAACTGAAGCGCGTGACTACTGTACTATTGTAACGGCGAAAATAAGAGAGCAGCTTCCTCTCCTTCTCCGTATCATTAAGAATCAGCACATTTACGTCCATACGTTTGGCCACCAAAGTGTACAAGGTCTACTTCCGTCCGAGGCCCATAGAAAATACAGCAAATCGGATAGCGCTCGAGTTCCACGACGAGGCTTATGATAACTTATGGTCAGTTTTCAAGACAATAACAGTATAGCCAGCACAGCTGGAAAGAAGAAATTGCAGGCCACTTGAGGTCTCGCCAAAATTCTATAAGGAAAAATCAGTTCTAGAAATACAGGTAAAGCGGAAAGCCACCCTACAATGAAAGTTTGGCATCCATATTGAGACCTTGGAATATTTCTGTTCGAAACCCACACGAAGAACCACGAAGAATATGTGGTTGAAAAATGTGATCCCATCAAAAAGCGTTACTACGCCCAGAAAACTCCTTAGTCCCCGAGAAAATATTGCCCAGCACCAGAACTCCTGGGATGAATTATCTTCCCAAATGAACCTAATCTCGGAACACGGGTCAATTGTTTCATTTGTCAAGAGTTCATTAGGAAAGGGATGGACAACTTCGAAGCTAGGAAAATATTACTTTCTGGGAATGACATCTTGTAAATTCGCGCTACGGCGAAGAGGGACCATGCGCACAATTGAGTCAGGCCAAAACATCAGAAGAGATCCTAAATCAGCGGCGTCAAATTTTGTAAGAAGTCGTTCGAGTTACTTCGAAAAATTGAACAGCCTCCAATGAATTCGCAGAAGTTATGACCTTTGGTTAGTTATGTAAAACAGAAAAGTGTCGAGAATCGTTTACTAATTCGATTATCCACAATAATTCTAAAAAATGGAACAGTTCTGAAAGTTGCACAACTAACTGGCAATGGAATCCGGGTGGCACTGATTCCTGGACGAATATCCTGACGGACAGCTGCAACCCGGATGGCCACAAGATCAGCTCAGCTGCTTCATTGCATCAAGCTAATTTGCCATATGTCAAGCTATCCACACCCAAACAACAGATCGCCGATCGGCTACTCATCCTTGTTCACAGTGTAATGATTCATTTCTGCGTTTTCATCCTAATGTTGCTTGCCATTCATAATTTCCATATAGCCAACATGGAGGAGTAAGGGACAAAGCGGCGGAAATAGCGCTGCGAGAGGAATCGATCCCACTTACATGGTCCGAGGACTGACCCGAGCCGATTAACACCCCATCTGACTTCAATTATGTAGGGATACCGAAATCGCCACCGACAGTAAGAAGCATCCACAATTTTCCCGGGCCGGTGAAGCACAGAAGCATCGGGAGTGGTTCCTTTTAGCGGAGGAAAAACTCATCACGGATCAGACGACTTGAACAAGAATTCAGGCCATCAACAAATGCTCATCAAACGACTTCCACAGTGCAAAAATGAATTGAAGCTCAATATCCAACAAGTTACGGAAAAAGATGTTAGAGATCGTCACAAAATTTTCTGATTCGAACACCCATGCACCAAAGGGCATCATTGGTTCCGTAAAATTGGTAAACATCGATAAACCGAAAAGCTGCCCATGACCGCCTAAAGCAACTTTGGCTCAGTACGCCAAATGGCAGCCCGATCATGCATTCCGTCGAGAGAATGGAGAAAAGTGATGTATCGGAAAAGCAAGTCACCAGTAGAATAAACATAGAAGGAAAAAAGAAGCAATACACAGACTAGATCACAGATGATGATGTATTTCAAAATTGTTCAAAAAGTAATCCAGGTCAAAAGCACAGAAGAACATGCGATCCGAATCAACATTCAACACAAAAATGCCACCATATTCGAAGCCCTGGAAGCATTCTTTACGGTGAAACACACCAACCGGAATTACTTTCGAAAAGGGATGTGTTACCGGGGACTGTAATCACTATTTCACCGGACATTCGCGAACGATACAAGGAATAGGTGAGCAGAACGTCACAGAAGAACAAAACCTGCACTCGCCCGTGAACCCATAGCGGAGACTATTAAGTCTACATTACCCAAAAGCCCGAACAAATAGTATCCAACAGTAGCGTATCCAACAGTAGCAACAGTTGAGGCACACTCGAAAGGTCTATGGGTACAAGATTCGCCTTACTAGAGGAAAAGGCGATTGATAAGTGTTTTTTCGAACGTGGGAGTAAGCGAGAGGAAAGAACGACCATAAAAGAGGAGAAAGCATATACGAGAAAAGAAACCAAAACACTGTCTCAAAACCCTTTAGTAAACTGTATGTCACCATGGAACGTGACATGCAATAGCACAAAAGTATTTTCTTCTATGGTGATATTTTGGAATGAAATTGACGCACCTGAAGGGGAAGAGAGTGAAAAAGGTGGAAAAGACCGCATCATAGCTTAGTTCAATGCATGAGCCTTGACTCACAGCGCTCAAATGCACAAGTAGTTGTTAACACGATGCAAAGAAAAAAGATATCAGAGGACATGCGATTTCAAATATTTTTACAAGTTTTCGAGAGATGGGCGCACTATTTATAATAATCAAAGAATATCAAGGAACTGGATAAAATGAGTTGAAAAAGCATCCGCCACAGGCTGTCATTGAAAGAACATAAAAAAGAACATTTCAGAAAACTAACTTTCTGAGCGACTCAATGTTCGCTTTTTCCGTCTGCTCAGCTTCTTTGAGTCGAGCCGCCTGAGTTTTTGCGTCAACTGAATTGGCAGCAACTACTTTACCTGCCATTTTTGCCAATGCCCATGCCTTATTTTTAGACGAATCGGCGCGAGAGCCTCTTGAAGGGTCCTGCACAGTAAACAATTAGTGATGGCCACAAAAAGATGGTAAAAGCAACAGTACCTTATAACCTTTGATGCCTTTTCGCCTCGTTCTTTTTTCCTCGTTCTCATCACCACTGATAGGTTCATCTTCTTCTTCTGGTTTATCAAAATCTGAATCGACTTCGTCAACATCCGAATGCATTGGAGATTCAAACACGTCGTCTGTGTCATCCTGGAAGGTGAAGATCGCGTTTCATGTCTCGAAGAGGAGCAAAAAAGAGGCCCCGTCATGCCTCGAGTCGTAAAAATGCAGGGTCAATGTTCTTCTTCTGGGCAGAAACTCAACAAAACCATTCGTTGCTGATTATCGGCGTCTTGAGGCACTACTACTACATAGAAAACAACCACGCATGTAGTTACAAGTAACGGTAATGATCTATGGAGCAGAGCGAGTGAAAGAACGTAAATTGTTGCGGGAATGGGATATCTCAAAAGTGTTTGATAATGAGACATAGTAGATAGATACATGATTGAATAGTAAGAATAACGAAACGATAAGGAAAACACCGTCGGCGGGTAATTAATCCGGAAAAGGTAAAGGCTGCAAAGGGAGGAGTAAGCTACCGGAAGTGGTTGGATTATTGAGGCTATCATTCACAGGCTATCACCTTATTTTTACCAAATGCTAATTTCGAGTATGCGAAAAAAAAGGAAAAAGTCGACTGGGATATAATGTTTGGTCTGCAGTGATCATCATGTGACAAAACAAAATGTACGTCTATTCAGAGGGGGGTTATGTTATCACAACACGCTTTTGCTTTAGGCAAGTGCTACAGCTTGAGCTGGGATCTAAGTAGAGACATCGAAACAACTGCTAAAAACCTAGTCTTGTAAGGTTTTCGTAGGGTGCTAAGGTTACTTGCAGGATCAATCATGCGTAGCGCAGCTCTCCACGAGAAGATCTTCTCTGAGTTTTTTGGAGGGGAAGGTCGTATTTGAGGTTGGTGAAGCTCAACAACCTCCAGCAAACTCGTCCTCCTGGGTGGTTGACTCAATCAGAAATCTTGTTTGCAGCAGTTGAACGTCTGGCACGTGCATTCACCTTCAGGGGGTCGTATTTGTGAAATTCGATAGGGGTAATGGCTGCGAGATGGGGGGGTCGTGTTTGACGGTTCTGACGATTTGGGCGAAAGTATCACGAGAGAAACAGGGAAGAGACAAAACTGGCACACTGGTCGCTTCTTAGGTCATATTCCCCCAATCACCTCGGTCCCCACCCCTTCAGAAGAAAAGGGCGGAATTTGGCTGTATCGGCTGATTTCAGAATCCAAATACGATGGAAACAGTCATGTTGGTGATTGTGGTTGCCGGGGTGCCGGGGGTAAGAAGGAGGGTCGTATCGAGATCCCTTCTATCTTGGAGAAAAGGAAAGTTATTAAATTCCTGCACTGGAACAACTGAGGGCTGGCCATGCTTGTAAGCATGGGAGCAAAAATCTCAAAACCTGGCTATGACCGGTTGACCTTGATGTAACCACAAGTGGAAATATTGTGTTTATTATTACTAAGTAAACCTACTACCTAAACAGGAGCAAGCAAATATCGTGTAATTAGATTGAAAACTGGCCTCATTGAATCCTCCTCCATAAGCGCTTTTGTAGAACTCGTCCTCCTGGGTAGTTGACTCAATCAGAGCGGACATCTTGTTTCCAGCAGTTGAACGTCTGGCGCGTGCATTCACCATCAATTCAACCTAGACATTCAATGAGAGTTATTCTTCAATGTTTAGCACTACCACATTAGACCAATCGAAGACCCCTACAAGTCAGCGATCACCAATGGTCGTAGATAACTTTACAAATCACTATCTCGCGCAACAACAAAGAACAACTTCGTGTCTGTCCATCATACTGCATTTGACTTTGTACATTTGTGGTAAATTTTTACTGAAGAGCCTTGCACAGCACTTATCAATAATGAACGCATGGCGCGCATCAGAGAGAATAAATTATTTCCATAAGATTCAAAATCTCAAAAGATCGGATAGGGCTACTTGGAAAAAAGTGAGCACTTTTTGCGAAAAACATAGCACAGATTTCCCAAATAGAATGACGTCGAAGACTTCACCGAGGACCGTTTGTTCGTGTTCCTCTTCCCTCTTTGAGCAGTGAATGCTTCTGTGGATTTTACATGAGGCTACAGAACCCGGTTTTAAGTGGAAATCAGGTCCGTTACCTATTGAAATGAGACGGTTTAAATGTTGTGGCGGTGCGTAGAGAATCGCTTTTGGTTCAGTTACATTCACTGTGAGGTAGCTGCACGTATAATAAAGCCACCAGGATCCTGTTTGCTTGAAAAAATTACTAGTAACGAACCCCATAAATACGCCTAAACACTCCGAACAACGTTTCGTCGTTGGCCAACTTGGTTCACCGGCTCCTTCTGGGAAACCCGGTTCACTGCAATCATGAGTATACAGCTGAAAAACGGGAACCGCAACATGACCGTAGAGGTGTAATAAGAAGCTTAACATTGGTAACTCCGTGAATGCGTGTCACGCATTGAACTTCTGTGGACCACAAAAATGCTTTCGTTTTCAAGTGGAGCAAAAAAGGTGCAAACTCCGTCAATATTATGTCAACCTCCTTCCCTTTCTATGGCGTGATCGGTCCATACGGTGCGTCGACCTTGTGGATGGTTGAAAAGAAAAGATGCGATTCAAGAACTACACAATTCGAGACTTTCTTTCGTCTCAAATCTGCGAGCAGTATCCCCCTAGACATTTATCACTCCAAGGAGAAAACAACCTTGAATTTAGCCACACGTTCTTCGAATGGGCCCTAGGGTAACCGCCTCCTTTTACGATTTATCCATTTTCAGAGGCTTTTGTTGATATTGTGTGTGATTCATTTTGGATTGTACTGTGCATCTCAGAGCGCAAATAAATCGGTAAATTACTCCTTGCTGTGCCGCTATGGGAAAGAAAATGAAACTATGGTTGAATACCTTCACTTCTTCATCGCTGCTTTCGCTCTCATCTGAATTTTCGTTTGAATTACTACCACTATCTGCATCACTCGGCTTTTCTTCCGTGAGGTTCCCGTCGCCTCCACTCATTTTACCTCTGAAACTTGAAACATTCAGAAACTGTCAGGATCAGAAGATCACAAGTAAGAAGGAAAAAGAAGAAAGTTACGCCAGATAAGTCGTCTTTAGCAAAATAAAACAGAGCAGGATCTCATCCTGTAAGGGCATATGGTGCGACAGTTCATAATGCCTGAATAAATCTATTTTCTGCAGGAAAATGAAGTTCCGAGGTGGGTGTGAAAGCGGAAGCAAATTCGTTTGCACCTCCAGGGATTCCCTCTGCACCATTGGAATCTCTGTAGGTGACAGCAAATGCCAGGAGCTTGCGCGAGAACCGACTTCAAGAAGATCTAGACTTCCAGAACACTACTCAATCTCAGCATGTGAATTGCAGAGAAGAAATGTGCTGGGTGCAATGTGGCTCGAGAGGGGGGGGGGCACCCCGTAACACTGGGTTAAGGTTACGGTGACCCTCACTTCTAGGACCAAGCTTAGAGGAGAAAACAGACTTCCGAGTTGTCATTCTCTCCGTCGTCCCTCTTCGAAGCCTACCTCTAGAGGCCTACCAGCAGTCTCCCCCGTTGCGCCCAGCGCTTTATCATAATCATAATGCTCGAGATTTTAGAAGATTTCTTCAAAACAGAGGGGTTTTACGAAGACTAGATTGCGAAGAGATAGTTCACAATCACACACTGTGGCCAGAAAAGTGTTGCTTCAAATTCAAGCTGCGAAATAAGCTCCAGCGCAAAGTGACCAGTGAGTAATCTGCCAAACTCGCTATGTAAAAATACAACAAGTGAGCTAGAAACTGGCTGGAAAATCAGTATTGTGAGCCCGCAATCTGACTTATGGAATAGACACTACTGATCTGCCCCTATTCCTGGGAAAAGCAGGATGTCAACCACTGAAATGGGAAAACATAGGAAGAGCGCGACATAGAACTCATAACTCATTGAAATTTCGTAGCATCCATGATTCCAAATGAGTAAGAGGATCACATGTAGGGAATATAATTACGAAATAAAGGCACAATCAAAGAAAAGGAGGGAAGCCGATTCAAATCCCAATACAGAAAGTGCGCTCTATTCGCGACACAGCGAACGCTTTTCGAAAGCGCGCATCTGACGGAAATATGAACCGAAAAGCAGTCGTCACTGTGATGAACGCCTTCGATCGGTTGTGCTGCTGTTTTGGCTTTTTCGTGTTCTTGCTGTTCTTCCCACTTT
>KZ346045.1:76313-86578 GCA_002352805.1 Teladorsagia circumcincta | reverse complement strand
AGCTCATGGGTGCCTCCAGCCGGTGATCTGGAAACGATTTTCTTGTTATTATTCCGAAACAGTGAGATGTTCCATTACTGAATGGACATTGGCAGACACGCAAGTGACTGATGTACAACAGGACTAGCACGATGTTGAAGTTGGCAAGTTCTTCTCCTCATCTAGGCGTGATATGTTGGGTTCACGGCTTTTCCACTTGCAAGGCATCACCTCGATAGCTAGAGCGATCTCAAGGACCGCGGCGCGGTGTGGGATCTTATGAAGTCAAACTTTGAATTCCATGAATCTTTAGAGCATTGCGCCACATTTCCGCGCCGCGCTCGTTTCGAAGTCACCCGCCAGAATGCAAGACGACCTGTAGCCCATGGTCACCCCCCTTTTCCGAAGTTAGCCCATTGCGTACCACGGCGTTTTTCGGCTGGCTGGCGCGTGTGGCCGGCGCCTATTCAGAGCCCCGCCGCGTGCTGCGCAATCTACATAAAACTTACATTTATATCATTAACATCTACTATATGAGCGCTGTACATATATCTTATATATTTACAGTATTTCATGATTATTTTTGCTCACTTAAATCAATTATTATAGCATGGTGTAGGAAGCAGGGTGCTTGAAAGTGCGTCGGAGTTAAAAAGCATCTTGAAAAATATAGCTAAGAGGAAAAATCGATAAAAATGATCAAAATCATGCAGCTCTGATTGTTCCATATGCTCGAAGTTATCGCACAGCTGCAGCTTCACTTTTGCTACAATTTGGCGAGAAAATTGCGAAGGTACGATTAGAGTTTTTTACAACAAGTTCCTCTAATTTAGAAATTCCTCCGCATTGCGCAGTCCCACGCATATATGTTATTCTCCGGATTCAGATCTTCATTACGTTGCGATTAGAGCACGAGAAAATGTCGAAAATACCCTTTAGAAACCCGTGCTTCACCATGTGCAGCACGCGGCCACACAAAAGCAAATCAGCGTGCTGCACCATGTGCAGCACGCGGTACGCAATGGGTTAACTTATCTCATCAAGCCTTCACCCCCAAATACATAGATCATCTCCGTTTCCTCACCTACCTCCTCAAATACGGCCCCTCTCGAATAACTCAAATATTACTCGCTTAATTGAGAACAGCGCAACGTCCTTTAACAGTTTCACGAGAGTCCACCCTCTTCAGTCGTGTTTCGCGCGCGGTATCGTGCGCAGCTAAACTGGTGTTATAATGTATTGAATGATCAGTTCAAGAATGAATGGAATCACAAGGGTTGTTATGATGCCCGATTGGGGAAAACTAGTTTTTCCTTAAAAATATGAGTTCTCTTCGAATCATATTTTGAGTTGGTCAATTTTAGTAAAAGACCATCACAATGGACATAGGTATACAAATTCTACTCAAATAACAAGTAATAGAAATACTACCAGTTGCTGAAAGGGCAACCTGATAATTTAGGTTCAATTGTTCTTCAATTGTTCATGTATAATGAAGAAGTGCTAAGCGTATGCGCAAATAATTAGCGAAATTACGCTGTACCTCACATTCGGCCCACCTAGTCATTCACAGTTCAAGTCCTTCCTGCGCCAGCGCCACAACTCATACTTCTTCGAGAAAGACAGAGAGTTTAGATAATTAGTCACTCTTATTCTGTAGCACATAAAATTGGCGGTGTGCCCAAATCCTCTAAGGAAGATTGTGAGTATTATGTAGGTTTTTTGCCTCTTAAAAAACTGGTATAACAGGTACTAAAACGGTCGGCCGTCTTGTTGCCCTCGGAGGCTTGAGCTTGTAACGCTTGCGCCAGAATCCTCCAATAAGGTCACCTCATAAGTACCAAAATAATATTGAACGACTGACCTGCCGAAGTTGCAAGTTAATGAGAAGCTGTAGTGTGCTTCATATATTACTGACGACAGACATGGATGCACAGAGAAACATATAAGATACAATTAAAGAAAAGATGAAGTATTTGATGTTGGTCAGTCTTTTTCGGAAAGTCACTTGCCTAGATGTAATGAGCTTTCGAGGCAAAAAATAAAAAGTTTGTTCACATTAGTACGAATAATGAAGCTCCCTATAGTAGAAAAAACAATAGAAGCAATAGGAGCGGACGGTGTTTTGTTGGGACGGTTCTGCTGAGCACAACTGGCTGGACAGAACGTCCCATGAGGGGTTTGGAGACCTTGTTGGACCTCCTCCAAGTTTTCTTGATGGTCGTTGCCGAGATGAAAGGACTTCATATGGTTTTCCAAGCATAGTGCCGGAGAATTACTGCTCGCCCATATTATCGTTCTGCAACAGCAGTGCAGTTCTTTGGTAGAAGCTCTCGGTAAACGAATTGCTTGCAGCTTTACTAAGAGTTGTATCTTAATGCTGGAATGGACGTGGGAATCTTTGGTTCTAAGCGTCTGAGCCAATGGCGCCCGTGGGTGTGCTTCACTTGAGGAGCTCACTCCAAGGCTTCTGAGTGCGATTGTCACCACGATCACGGAACCTTCTTCTCTTCATAATTTCTCTTCTTTCTGAGAAGCTGTTAGAGAATGGCTATTTAATTCTGATAACTGTGGAAAGCTGTGTCAATTACTACGCATTGCAGCAGAGACTGTTTGCAAACAACTCCAGAAGAACCTTACCACTCAGCACAACGAGCCGGCCGATTTCGGGCTTTTTTTCTTGGGTTTTCGGATATCGCAACCATACACTTTCCATGTCATGAAAGACACTCTGGAGGTTTATTGCAAGACGTGAGACTCTTGCCGCCACTTCACTGACACGTTATAGGGGTTTTGGAATATAGAGTAGCCGAATATGCTCTCGGACAAAATCAATTTTCTTAGCCATCGCTGTGAGATACCACGGCAGAAATGCTTGAGAATGAGTTGATTCTGCTTATCTCCCGGAAACCAGTCTATTTATGAGGCACTATTTACCTTTCTGTTGACATAACTGGCATCAACAAATCGTATCGATCCAACAGTGATGGAAGGCTGGGTTGGTATGGTTATTATGTGTGTTTTGTTTGGTCCCCGGCTTCTAATGCGTGATGTGACTCCATATCTACATTAGCTTCAGCTCTAAAAATACAAATGCGTAAACACAAAGCGTGGACGTAGGGGCAACCTACACAATTCAGTAATATGTTATCATAGCAATCCTGCTTCTGCCCTTTTCGAGTTGTAAAGGAATCCCCTTTTCTTCGATGAATAACTGGAAGGTAAACGTGCAGGTATTACATTGATTAAATTTATCCGCCATTTGCTTCGACTGATTGCTATTGTAATTTTGTCTGTTACGCCTTATGGTATTTAAAACCTCATATATTCTCGAGCATTGTGTTATGGACACTTGCACAGTTATTTCACTGCGCTTGCACGGAGCGGAAAAATTACTGACGTCTTGTGAGTACAAGTCATAATTAAACCGAGCGATGACTAAACTAGTCATCGAATGGGTAGAAAAGAGGGCGAAGGTATGTACAGTTGGATGGCTGAACATTCCGTTGAGTATGAACATGGAATGAGATTCAAATCACAGGGTATGTGAGCTCAGATCAAAGCGAATGTGCAAGCGCTCTACATGGAAAGGCTCATGAGATGGTGGGCTTCGAATGGCGTTGAAAACGTCACAAACAATAAACAAAGTTAGAAAGCCGTGAGCCAAAACAACCGGCGGATAATTTCCGGGCATGCTAAACATGTAACCCCGAGTAAAATGCGTCTTCTTTCATTGTTGCCTAAAAGGCAAGAAGAGCCGAAACTTCGAAATTTTCACAAAGAATCACTTCTTGGTTGCTTTCAGCGATCTCAACTCCATTACATATTTTGTGCGCGAATTTGACACACATTGAAAGGATCCTACCGTTGCTTGGAAAACAGGCCTTCCCTAGATTATTCGGGGGTCAGTAAAGTAATAGCATTAGTTTGGCAGGTGAGAATCATTGAATTGAAGGCTACACACACAGGCGCTACCTCTTGTTCAGAAATTCGAGTGAAATGCGTAAATATTATTATACGTCGAGGAGAGAACGCCAAATCAGTGACTGCAGTCTGCACAGCAGCAGTAACAGCAGTTCTTTCCACATTTTCACAATGCCAGCATGTCATGGCAAGTGTAGCTCATGATTTTCAATCATTGCAGCTGCCAACAATTCTGACACACTGCAATCACTCACTTGTTGTTGCTCTCATGAATTACGTAATTTCAGAAAGTGAAACAGAAACATCACTGGAAGGATTATAAATATGTGTACGAATGTATATGATATATATGAATGATTACAATTCCTCATATCTTCTACGAATCGTATTTGACTCAAAACTAACGATAGCACTTCTATCGCGAACTGAGGTGAAAAACAGCACTTAACAAAACGGGACGACTAAATAAGAGGAAACGGTAGTGAAATTGCGGATAACTTGTTTGTGACCATGTAGATAAATGCCCCATACAACTTGAACAGCTAAATGTAAAACAATCAGCTGAACGATTCAGAGGAAGTAGAAACATGGGGATGTTCAAAGGCAAGCCTCAACATAAAACAGGTGTGTAACAGCGCATAGTGATAGCTGAGCTTCTGAGTGATCTGAGAGTTGAAAGGGAAACAAGAGAAACCATCGGAAACGCTAAATTTGGAGGCCCCAACCTTCAGTAAGGTGAGATGTGGTACGAAGAATTGGTAGATCAACCAACACGCGTGAGAGCAGCTGACTTTTATTACGAGGGGGTTGATGGTTGCAAATTCGTCAAGGGTTAGTACCCTAGTCGCGTAATTCCAGCAGGAAGGACTCAATACGTTCTCTGCGGCGTGGTTTCTAATAGTCGCTTAACCCGGGGTCTGCCTTCAAGATGGCTTTTCTCTGTGTGTAGTGACGAGGACGCCCACTTGCACGCATCAAGTTGACGGCTCAAGCAGCTCGATTCGATTTCAAATTAGCAGTTAGACTTTTTGAAAGCGGGCAAAATCGATTGCAGGAACGTGTCCAAAAATTTTCTATTCTGGCTTTGCTGATTCCAAATGAGGCGCATTCAGCATTGTATGAAAGGAAATTGCCATTGAAATCAGACTTAACAAAAGCACTGTTAACGAAGGGGAACATATACAGTGGATAGCTTGAAGACCCACTCACGGAAACGATAAGTGGCCTCAGAGCCGCGTTGTCAGTGGTGTGTATGGCGCAAGAATAAAACTCATCAATTTCCCCATCCCATCAAATGCAGCTTTGAAGACGTGGACACCATGATAACGGTAGCGTAGTTGATCCAATATCGATACCGCTCGATTTTCATTCTTAACCCTTTGACGACGATGCGGACCACACTTCCTCCTTACGAGCCCAACTCTCGCTAAACATTGGGCGAAATTGTCCCTCTAAGCACTTTTTAGCGGATTTTGAGTTTGACAATATACTAAATATGACTGCAGTCTGAAGCCTCCATACTATATGACGATGAAAAGAGAAACGGACAATTGAAAAGGCAACTCGGACTCAAAGGGAATAGAAGGTAAAAGGTCAAACTTCATTCTACAGTAGAATTTTTGACACTGTTCAAACTGCTCCTTGTGTCTGAAGACTGTGAAAAGATGAGTCTCACTAGCAATTAATTTTCAGTCTAGTAGTGCAAAACCTCAGTTAGATGATCGACGGGCTAAATGCCACATTCTTCATTAATCTTAAAGAACATTTCTGTGAACCATGCTGAAAATAGGTATCAAAAAGCTTGCCTATATTCACCGGAATGTTAAAAATGCTTTAAAAGCGTAAAGAAGAGAATGCTATGGTGGCACTCACCGGTGGGTGCCATTGTCGCCTAAGGGTTAACCATGAATGTGTTCAATACAAAGTAGACGTATCTTGTCATCTGGATTCTTTCTGTAACTTCCATGGAGCTGTGCTCGTCCAAGCTGTCTCTACTTCACCAATAGTCTCAGGATCATCGAAACTTGAAGTCAAAGCGCAGAAAAGAGAGGTTCATCTTTTTGGCGCACGGCTCCTTTATTGTTTTTTCTTTCATCATCACACGATGCTATACCTTCGAATTCAGTCATATTCAAATTATCGTCATCGCTGCCTCTAAGGTCCGTTGACCATGCGAATTTAAGGATAACTTGTATGATTCTTAACGTGAGATGTTACGAGGAATTGTTTTTCCTTAACAAATTATTGTACTGGGGCTGCCTTGTGCAATTCTTATCATGCAGCCATAGTATACAGGGTGTCCCAGGTTTATGGGAGCCTATACACGGCAATATATTTCAAGCTACTAAGCGAAGGATGCCGAGTGAATTTATATATAAGTTTACTTGCACCATGTACTACAACGTGTGACAACCAGACTTCCAAATGATCCCCAATGCGACGACTGCAAACTCGACGTCGCTTTTTGGCACGCGAACACTCCTCGTCCATTTCTCTTCAGGTTTTCTTCAGTTTTGCTTCCGGTGACTCAAATTGTGATGATGAACTCAACACATTCTACTTTCACTTAATGACCACACTGAGACTTGAGATGGGAGCGAAGCTGTTGAAAATGATAGCAATTCCTTGTGCTGGCCAAGTCGTGCAGCTGAACCCCGCATCGCTTCCCGATGAACTTGGCTGTGTGGGCTAGAACACCTTTCTGCTGGGAGGATCTCGGGTGATTTCCACGGTGGGATTCGTGCCAAGCCTTCATTACGTTAACCTCAGGTATCCGCATATGCTGCTTTGATCTTAGCGAAATCGACGGAAAACTAACGGCCCCTCAGCAATGGACGTGCTGTTCCTTCCAACCGAAATGGGGACCTAGTTCGGTGATTTGCCAACAAACTTTTCTTGTACAGTAACGCTCCTGACTATCTGGCCGGAATGCAATCGTTCTGGCCATTGTCAGTCCGCTCACCTATTGAGATTTTTCCTTCAATAGAAAGAGTGGTGGAGTGCGTGCCATCACTGATGCGGGTGAGCAACCTTCCGCATTTTTTGATCCTCCGCTGCTTGTTGGTACCGTCAATGAGACGGCTGTGCGCATAATAGGAACGGTTATGTGGTAATTCATTGCCCTTTTGTCCCATCGAGAACTTCGATTTCTCTGGCTTCTCTGCCATTCCTCTAAAGGGACGTCGTGGGTAGCGGTCAATTTGAGAATGGAATATATAACACTCTTTCGACAGAATGGCTAGCCTTTTTCCCTCTCTCAGGCCTATGCATGATGGACACTGTTTCGTGGTATCGTATGGTAGTCATCCGTGTAGCCCTTGTGGAAACGAAAGGATATTTGTCGTTGTCCTTCATTGGGGTACCTGTCTCGTGCATGCGAGTGCTCGCACGTCGCGGTGAAAGAACTTTCGCTCACCTAAAAATACCAGGGATTTCACACCTCCAACCAAACAGATTACAAAAAAGTATTCCTGCAAAACTAACCATTAGCAAATGAAGTGGGAATAATCGAGTTCTTTCGTTGAATAACTTCTTGAATTTCGGCGCCCATAATTTTAGGACACCCTGTATATACCCCGTTTGCTGGTACGGGCTATTATTACTTTGGCGACAATGGCACCCACCGGTGGATACCACAATGACCGCCTCGGGGACAATGGCACCCAATGGTGAGTGCCACCCTAACATTTTCTTCTTTACGCATTTAAAGCATTTTCAACATGTCAGTAATTATGAGCAGGCTTCGTTGCGTCTGTGTTGGACATTTTACATAAATGATAGATACTAGCTATTTCATGAAATTTTAGGATGTGGCACTTCGTTCGGCAAAATATTAATTAGTGTTTTACATTAGTAAGCCTAAGTTGAATAGTGATCAGTACCACTCTGTCTTTTCAAAGCAGTACGGCACAAGGAGGTGTTCGAAACATATTAAGAACTCTACTGTACATATGAACTTCTGAAGTTTTTATACACTCCATCCCCTAGAATCCAAATTTTTTTTTCTCAAACTTCCACTTCTGATTTCAACAATGCTCGCCCATAAAGCTAAGGACTGCAGTCATATTTTATATACAACCAAAAATTGCGTAGAAAAACTGCTTTTAATGACAATTTTGCCCCATATACAGTTGGGCAGACGCGCCAAGAAAGAGGCGTGGTTCCACGAGCTCGCTACGTGCGAATCCGCATTGTCGCCAAAGGGTTAATAGTGCAGCTATTCAAGGGAAGAATTTGAAGTCATATTCGAGGTTAAAGTCACTTGCAATTCGCGAAAATACAATTCAAAAGCGATTGCATAGTGTATTTATTGTGAGCAAATAAAGATTCAGAAAGTCAAATCATTCACTCAAATACGGAATGCGCGCTTGTATCGGGGAGCTGCTGTTGGTGAAGCCAAAGAGGAACGAGAACTGTGATTCCATGCTCGACATTGCGCCATCACAATTTCATCCACATAGTCGAAAAACGATCGCATAAATATCTTAAAATCTATAGGAAGTTCAAAGAGATGTTCAATTGACACCTCGAGACGAAATTATGTAGCGCAATAAAATTCCTCCCCTCTCTATTCCTCAATTACCCGACAGTTTAACTTGTAGCTTGACGAAGAAACTTATGAGAGACAAGAATTTGTCTTGCTGTGTCCGTTTTTCGTGCTCTAGCGAATATTCCCTTTGAGCATCATGAGGATATTAACAGTCGCTGAGGATAACAAATCCTGTTACGTATGATCGGCTGATGTGTCTGTTGGTGTGTCTGTGAGTGCGACCGGAAATTCATAGCCTGCGCAAAAGCACACCGGAGTTGGTTTCAGAGCCTAACTCCATAGTAGCCATTGCCACAAATAGCACGGAGACCAAGAAAAGGCGGATAAAATATAGCTTGGAAAAGCAAGTCAAATATCGGTGTGTAGGAATTTACAGTTTCCCACCGCTGTTCCATGTTGCCGCAAAACTGTGTTGTGCGCGCAACTGCGTGCGGCGCCAACTGGTAGAATAGAAAAGAACTGAAAAATCAAAAAATAAGCGATGTCGACGATAATGTTAGGGATTTAGAGATTTCTCGAATGTTACTCCAACAAAATCACGATCTAAGCAGCTCAAGAGCTGCCCAGCACTTCAAGACGAATTTGTTGAAAAGTAGCCAGTTTCACAGAGTGGCTACAAAACATGGCCCTTCAATTTACACGTCGGCTGCTATCTTGTAAGTCCCTGTTTCAACTGCATAATATATGCTCTGAAGTAAAGTATGTCAGTCATGCACTACTGCTTAATTATCACGGTTGTTGGTACAAACCTAGAGGAGTGCGAGCGTCTCCTCATCGCGCCACCATCCCACATCTCGTGGACCAAGGATGTTGAGCAGTGTAGATCGCAGAAAGGCTGCACATCAACGACAGAATGGTGAGAAGAATTGTGGCTCGATCCGGAGAGTGAGGACACTATACTGCTTCCAGAAACAGGCCAAAACCAAGAACTGTTCATGTTCCAAAATGTTCGATTCGGAAGACTCAAAAAGACTTGTTCAAGAAATCGTGAAATTTGAGCTGGGTTTACGGAGTTATCCCCTCTTTCGAGAACAGATGCTCAGCCAAGATGCCGAGAGTAATAGGCTGGAAAAATGTAAGAAGCTCCTGTCAGCAGTTCGTGCGGGTCGCCTTTCGAATACCGTCTGAACGGACGAGAAAATCTTTACGGTCGATGTCGCGCATAACAGCCAAACCCAGCGGCAACTGCTTCGCCCGGCAGAGAAAAAACAGAAAGCAGAAAGGACAAGAAACAGAAAGAGCAGAGAAAAACTCTAGATTCGACGGGTAAAACTAGGTGCTTGTTCCCGTAGTCGGTGATGGTTCGGGCCGGAATAATAAACATCAAAACCACTTGGGAAACTTACCAGAATGTTATTTTGAGAAATGCTCTGATTTCGTAGGCCCACAAACACTTTGGAGGACGAAATTTTATTTTGCAACTAGTCTGGGCGCCAGCTCATGGATCGGAATCTACTACCGTTTACCTCCCCAGACCTCAATCCAATAGACTGATCCGTTCAGAGCTATCTTCAGCAGCAGGTGTATTCCTCTCAATACTGCAGTTTGAATAGTCTGAAAGCAGCGTTTCGAAGAGAATGGCAGAATTGATGTCAACTACCTGCGGCTTGCCGTAGAAGCCTTTCCTAAGAGTTGGAAGCTTGCACATTCTGGCCGAAAGCGATTATTTCGACAATACCTCGAATAAATGCTCCTCTATCTCGATCTTACCATTGATAACATTTCCTCAGAAACCGCATTTTATTTCTTCCCTCACATCAAAATAAGTACCGGAACATACTTTGTAGCAACCCTGTAATGGATGGTAGACTTT
>KZ346045.1:16527-29822 GCA_002352805.1 Teladorsagia circumcincta | reverse complement strand
GGAGGAAACCTGAGACGACCAAAGGGACATTAAACGCTCTCGTGTATTTTGTCGCCCTTTCTCCCTTGAGTTTCCGTATCCTGTCAAAAAAAAGAATTCTGAATAAACACTGACCACGCTTAGTGGCTGGTTGAATTTTGAAGCTTCTCATCTATCGATTCTCATTCCTAAATGATCCATGATCTCTTTAACAAATAGGTCTTTCCTCCATTTTCTCCTCTTATCACATGTCCTTATTTGTAGTTATTCAAAGTCGCCTAAACACACGGAGAACAAGGCGCAAAATGAGTTATCGTCTGTGCTCCTCGGTTTGCCATGTATCTATTCAGTCTCGTTTATTTGATTTTTTAACCAGTTGCCATCGAATTTATCTGTTCTCCCACTCAAAAATGCAGCAAGAGATACGATGAGGACCATCAAGAACAGAGCTAGCAATACGCTGATTCCACTGAAACCAGAGCGTAGACGTACCGAATAGAGCGTTTGTAAAAAAGTGGTTGAAAACCCTAGAGACAGGTTTCTCTTCTCTCTCATTGATTGTAAGTTTGGACGAGTAATCCATGGATGTTGGCGCTACGGCGGCCGCGTATAATTGTCAAGATGTCAAGGTGGGACGGATTGATATGAAAGGCGTTCCTGAGACGAAAATCACGCTATACGTTCATGGTAAGTCGCGTCTGGATTCCGCTGGACACCATTTATCTTTGCAGCCTAAAACTTTGTAGAAAGGGCGCTCCTGTCGTGCGAACTTTCCGAACTTTGGGAATCCTCCTCTGTGAGGTTGACCGTGGCACGACCTGAGAACAAAAGATGGGTTCGCGACAAGGCTCCGTACGAGAGGTTGCAGGTAACTCGCATGTTGTGAATGAAAAAAAGTTGCAGCGGTAGCAGCATTCAAGTAAAAGCGTTGGTGCTCTTGTCGTGCCTTGCTGATTGTGACCAAGCAGGGGCAACCAGGCCTTACGCAGCACCTAACGAGGGCAGTTGCATGTGAAGTATTTTTTAGACGGAGGTGGTCGTGTTAGTGGGAATGCTGGGTGGATTGTGGTGGGGGAAAGAGGGATCGTTTCTGGCGGGTTTCTGATGATTCATTTACTCATTTATTCTGATACGTTCATAGCGACATGCCGTCAACAAGGGAAAGCAGTGACTAGTAGATCCGAAACAGTAAGCATGAACCCTTCTTCCTTCCCCGCTCACTCCAGCAGCGCTCGACGGCCGCTTTGAAGGGAGAAAGTGGGCAGAGTTGGGCAACTGCTCTCACAGGCGCTCACCTAATGCAAGTCCCCAACGGCGATCGAATCATTAACAGTACCTTACACTTCTTCTTGGTTCTGCCAAAACCGTTCAGCGACTGCTTACTCGCCCCTTGCTCACGGGTTTCCCAAAGTACGCAATGAATTGCGCGCTCCAGTGTCAGCGCGTTGCAGTGCTACGTGGTTACGGTGGAACCCTGGAAACTATACTGAAATCGTTCTAATTTCAAACTATAACGCGCGCCCGTTTTACTAGAGATTCCTAGTTAACTACTGATCTCGCAAATCTTGTGGATTTCTCGAAAGAAAACGTCTCCTTGTTTATCCACGATTTGTTTTCAATTTTGGATTTGCCATTATGTCCTCTCTCATGTGAGCGTGCTGACCCAATTCCACACTGTGGAGGAAGACTGTTCTTTGAAGTGGTTTCAGAACTTTGCTTCAAGAGGTGCCCATCATATGGCAATCACTACCGTAATTATAATGAGTTGATTAGTAAATGCAGCTTTCACAATGGTGCAAATGGCGAAAATGTCTTGAGGTAACCCACGAATTAATAGATCCTACTTCCTCTGTTATTATGGATAATTTGCAAGACAATTTTGAATTCTCTTTCATTCTTCCCTCGCTTTCAAAGAGTATTTGGTTCGTTCCAGTGAGTTGTCGGAGGAACCGTTTATTGAGCCGCGACTTCGTGAGATTATTTCCAACTATTCTTCACATCTAGCAAACTTCTCTTTATTCTATTCGGTGCGTAGATTAACACATAGACGAAAGCGTAGACAACATCGGAGATCAACACTCTGCAGAGCAATGCTGCGTGGTTCAACATAATGCACTTCATTCGCGACTTTACTCAACGCTTTTCATCTTTCTTAACGGATCCCCTTCTTTTGTAATGATTCAACCAGATTTGTTCTGTTGACGCTTCAGTTTCGAAAAAACGCGCTTTATGGACGGCGTGATCCAGTGTAAAATCAGGGCGGCCGCGCTCGCGAAATCCCGCCCGTTCCGCGTGGTCAGAAAGGCAAAAATACACTTTGAACCTTCACTCCCCCACTGGTGGCCGTCTTAAACTAAAAGAATTAGAGAGTGAAAATGTTGGTGGTTTGACCACAACTATACGGGGGCTTAATGTGTAGGACGCCACGATTTTTTTCCATTGTAAAAGGCAAGAAGTGGACTCGATTTATAAACCAACTTTTCAGAAAGGTCGAGTTAAGCTATGTGATCACGTATGGCAGAAGATGCTCTAGGTTTGACGACTCTGCTTTGACAGAGGCCTTCTGACGTTCAACGTCAGAAACAGCAGTGAGCCGCAGGTAGTCAATGGCGATACGTCCCACGTCTTGGGAAGCAGTAACTTCAGAGCATCCAGTGTGCTCTGGAAGTCTTCTGGGATCTTGCTTCCTAACGTCTCCACATAGAGAGGTCCATCGGCTCCAAAGCCTGCGAGAAAGATCACAAATTCTTGCTCCAGTGGTCGGGGAAGTGCGCGCCCAGAACGGCTTTGACCGGTTTGAATGATGTTAGTGAGCTACGCTTCAGAGGGGGAGAGTGGAGGGGGGGGGGCTATCACACTTTTTGCAGGGAGTATGTTATAATCAAACATTATCTCAGAGACTTGATCTCAGTTTCTGTCAATGAGTGCCTCTGATTTTGACGGTCACGAAAAAATTTTGATGCAAAAATTTTTCCACGAATCCAAATCGTAAGAGATGCTGCGCGCCTCAAGCTCGCTCAAGAACTTTTCCATTTTATCCCTCGGTTCTTTCGGATTGTTACAATAAAAATCAGCATGAGTAGTACCGGTAGCCTTCAGATTAGGGTTGCTTTCCAAGATCATCTTCAAGGATTGACTGCAGATCTTAAAAACAAAAGCAAAGTGATTATGATGGTTCCGTCGTGGTTAGTGATCTTCTCCTGGGTTATTGCTCTACAACAGAGTATGGACTGTTCTCGACCTTCCAATTTTCGCAGTCCCAAAGGTGAGCCTTGAGAGCAGCGATGTTTTTTCAAAGAGTAGAAGGGGAATACCAAAGCGCTTTGTGAGGTCGCAGAGACGGTCCTTGGGCATTCCCTTGATAATGGGTGGATGCGAAGAAATAGCGAGAGTTTAGGCGATTTTTGGACCAGCCTGTATAGTGTTTACACAGTATAGTCACCCCAAAAGCTTGCCCTGTTATGCATCCCCATTCTCAATTTGATTCCTACCTTCCTCTGGCCTCTGACCACTGACCGCTTAACCAGTTGAAAAAAATACTGCTTACAAGAATATCAAAATTTGAGCTTGCTCTGACAACCAGCATATTGGTACTCTTTTGTTACCGTAATGCATCAGAAAAGGGGTACTGGGAACCTCGCAAAGCTTTTTCGCTTTATCACAAGAATACTGACTTGTGGGCGAAAGTTTTTGTGTGTTGTTATCCTTCCTCAGGCGAGTGACTCGAGAGCAGGTTGAAAATCGCCCGAGGAAGCGGCAACGGGGCGTTGAGGATTGTCGCTCTCCGCATCCGCGAGCCGTCTGCTCTCTCCGCGCGTACATTCACTCTCGACACCACTCTTGCAAAGTGGAGACCCGTGGTTGAGGAAATCCTCGACCGCTATTCACCCTGCTCGAGGGTACTGAGGTAGCCATGTCTCGGAGATTAATAATGTGACATAAAGCAACAGTCCTAGCAGGGTATGTTGACTCCGATACTAAAGGGGTGAGAAAGTGCACAGCCCCAGTCAGGAACATATGAAGTGCCACAGCACAAAAAACTCGTCTTGGAAAGTTGCTATAAAGGGAGTTGAATGCCTTCGAAGTGGGCGTAACGGACAACCCTCCGTAACATATGCATCGAACGCATTCAACTCTTCAACTCCTATCACCCCGCGTTTCAAAACTAGTGCTGACTCTTTCTGATTGGTTTTACTTGCGTGACTCATCTAATTATTGTATTTCTTTGTTTGTATTGATGCATATGTCTCTGCTTGTGTGGGTGCAAATGCGATTGCAGCCATCGAAAATCGTGAAATAATAATGGGAACCAAATTTTGTCAGGCTCAGCTCCTTTGACGCCGAGCGTCAAAATCCATTTCATCCACTACACTAGCCTATCCGTTTGCCGAAAAGCCCATCTCCGCTACGAAGTAGACAAACGCATGTACCAAGTCTCTGCCTTCTCCATCATGTCATCGACGTGCGGTCCATTGTTGAACGGAGCTCGCGCAATTCTCACCCAAAAATTACGAAGGTTGTTTTATTTAGATTTCCACCGCCTTCAGCTTTTTTTTCACTATTAGGTCAAACAGCATCTGCACCTTATTTTTCGAATCTCACTGCCCACTCTGCTGCGGTGAAATTCATCCCTAGTCTTGGTATGAATGAACGGTATAATCCAATAAGTTACCCCAGGCGCTTCATCACTACGATGGACTGATTTTTATGACCACCGTGATGAGAGAAACATAATACACCGGTGTACAAAACTTAGGGACGGGATGGATGAAGTAAAATAACCTAATAAAATATCTGAGGTCCTTACGACGGTTTCCTAGATTTGCATTCTGTACTGTACCGCAGTAGTTTTTCTGTGTGTGGTTAGGTTCCATCGCGTTGTCTTACTCGTCAGTGAGATATCACGGAAACTTTGCGTCCGTCCTTGAGTTTTGCACACCAGTGTATATTAGGTTGGTCAAAAAGTATCGTGAGGGAGCGCGGAACTTCGATGCTCTACAACTCTGTTGAAGCGCAACTTTGTTCCAAAATAAAAACCTATTGTATTAAGCAGTGCTAATGAGATATGAATGTATCTCATATGAATGTATCAAATTCTGCAGCCACTTAAAATGTATTGGGTGGTCCCATAATTTCTGGCCGATTTTGACACTTTTATTTCTTCGAGTTTTTTCTTTCCTAAAAACAACAGATCGAAAATATACTTTCCTCATCACTGATACGAAGCCATTCGCTATGGAAGGAACGGATGTCTTCCTCGTACAACGAGTGGAGCTGTTGGATGAAGAGTTCGGAGAGGTCGTTTTCGTTTCTTTGGGATAGTCGTATCCACTGACTTTTTTCTCTCGTAGCTGCAGCTTCAGAGAGCTGGGGAGGGAGTAGTGCGGTGAAGTAATGCCACAGCTACACGACAGATGTGGCGTCGTGGTTAGGCTCCCCCAAAATCTGGTTAGCTGTCTTCGCAATGCGAACTCGGGCGTTCATTCGGCGAAGGGAGATTCAAAGACGCTTCGAACATGCTGAAGGAATGTTGCGACCAACTTCAGGGTTTTTGCATGGTGACTTTCGCAAAATCTGCTTTTGTCTGTTTAAAGGCAAAAGTCGGGCTCAATATGGGGTATCATGGCAATGGAAACTGAGTACAGAGATGGAAAACGACAGTGGAGAAAAACGAAAAGAAACCGGCAACAAGGCCGAAAACGAAACCCCGCTCTCACTAGCAGTGAAGGATACTGTCCTGGGAGAGAGGCACGTTCAAAGGAGTTTTCCTGACATGCCATCAGTTTCATTGGTCGATACGGCGGTCAGCCTAGCTGATTTTACGGATTATGAGAGCCATGAACCACTTCTCTAGGTGGGCGGGCATAGCTGATATTGCTGTAAATAGTACGCCGGGAACCTTGTCGGCTCGCCATTCCGATTGAAGACCATGAGTGCCTTATCCTGACTCGTGCCTTTAAGATGAAGTGGTACGTGAAACGGGGCATTCAGCCGATTTCAAAAACAGGCGGCGATAGTCTAGCTCGAACGATCTCGGAGTTATGACTGTTACAGTTCAAGCTCGTCCATGACGGGCCTTCCCGGATTTTTGGTGAGATAGGAGAGGAGTTGAGCTCCGGAATCGCCCACTCCCTGTCGCAGTCATGCGAAAGTCAACCATCCACAGCAGGACTGCAAGGGTTTTAATACGAAAGAAATGCAAGGCAATTCCTGCTTTTTGCGACACTAGTGGACCACCAATTGCTAGGGAAGTCTAGGAAAAATTTCTCTCGGCCAGAAAATTCTTACAAATCCGAAAGACATCCATAGCCCTGACCACGTGCTATCAGTTGCCCACTTGCTTCTCCCTCGAAACCAATTTCTGGAGAAAAAACTAATTCCAACCATCACGATGTCAGAATCGACATCCAATCTTTATTCGATCAACATTCAACGGAGTTCTACAAGAGAGGCATCTAACAGCTTTGTGTACGCACTAGCCACGGGTTATAGATGTTGATGATGTCCATTATGCTGGATTGGTGGAACAAAAAGATAATCCAAATAATAAAACCAAGATTTAGCCAGTTTGCTGCAAGGCTTGTGGATCTAATACACAGCTTCACCTGGAGGATTCAAACAAGAATTCAAATGCCTACAAATAGCCGCACAGTAACAGCAGGCATCTAAACGCTTTGCTTCTGCGATTTTTAATGGAACTCAGACACACATTCATAAAGGCTTCACTGAGGCGAACCATACCATCCTCTACTCCTTCTGTTCGCGGCGTTCCATTTTGTTGGAAATTATTGTTGCAGTTATTCCAAATCTCGCTGAACTGTGCAAATAAAAAAGACAGCGGAAATAGACGATCTGACACAATAGAATCAGCCACAATTCGCACTCTCACAGCTCAGTTTCGTCAACAAAACGGTAGGATTGGTCGTTTGATGCTTTATTGAACAGATGAAAATCACCAAATAACACCCCCAACCCAACTCCATCGCTTAAATTATGCATATCGATTAATATGAGATTGATATCAATTTACCTCTATAGCTGTGCATCTTTGCCTTGCATGTATTATGTTTGCAACCTTTCAAGCATCATGATGTGCTCCTGTTTGATATTCCATTAAGCGCTACCTTTCTATCAACGCCTTGCTCTTAGTCTCAATCGCCCCATATTAACTGTTGCATTCATTGCGTTTTCAAACAGTTTTGTCACCTTGCTTCTTCCTGCTCACGGTATTTTGATGTTAGAATGCGCTTTTTTGATGGATTTCCGGAGCCATAAGGCGCTGGGTCATCCTAGGGATATCCTAATTTGTCGACTAATCTGCTTCTTTACACGTTGACGACAGCGCATATTTGGCTTTTTCGACCTCGTGGGAAAGGTGAGATTTGGCGACCGCGGCCTCCACACCAGGAAGATTAACGGCCGAGGAATTCCTTGACCATGGTTCCCTGCTGTGCGAGAGTAGTGTCGAAAGTTAATGTACACGCGGAGGGCATAGACGACTCGCAGGTTTGAGAATATCCGCGCGGGAGAGCGTGAGAGAACAATGAAAATCCTCGAAAAGCCGTTGCTATTTCCTCGACCGATTTTCACCCTGCTCTACTCCCACACGCTTAGCTTTGAGTGGGATTAACAAAACAAAGATTTCCCAAAATAGTTTCACTGTTGTCAGTTGGAATAAAGCAATCCTGAAGTGCAGTAGGAGAATTTCACCTGAAAGAGGTGTGATTGTAACGAAGGAGCGAAGTCTATTTTCGACGTAGTGAACGTCCAAACATTTATTTTCACAGTATTGTTCTGGTTGTTCTGCTTACAACATAGTCTGCCATTCATACTGTTTTGTATAATATTTTCTCCTAACACCCTTCATATTACTACCATAAGGAGGATTAAGCGAACTGACAATTGAGGGAGGCATAGGAAAGCTTTGCTGAACTCAGGCATATCTGCCCATTCCGTGGCCCACGTCGCTTATAATAATGTTAACATACCACTTTCGGAATAAATACAACCATTTTGGAACACGTTGTGCATGGGATAAAAAAGTGGGTGTATGGCCGGTGTCAGACTTTGTGAATCAGCGAATCCTAGCGCATCGCAAGAACAAGTTGAAGCAGAGAGTCACCGTGCGTATGAGAAGGCCTCTCGCCACTTTCCCACATACTAGAGTCACCAGTGCGCGTATGAAGCCCTGGCGCATCGGTCACTTGCTGGTTCATCACTCGTCCCCCCGACTTCTGTATTCACGAACTCTGACAACGGCTTGCCTATGAGTGCGACGCCGGGTCCTATAAGATGCATAACTACGACCCGTATGCGGACCCGGAAGATATTGGTAAGATTTATTATTGGGAGTTTTACGATCAACAAAGTACTTCTTATGGAGTTATCACCACTAGCTTCGTTACCGTAGCATAGCGGAATGATCAAACCCTGTCTTGGTGTTTTCCGAACTCCAAGCTCTTTGGTCTGCGAGCTATTGTTAACAAGGTTTCGGCTCCCTTAAACATTGCGCGCGTCGTCCTTAGCGTCTTTTTCCTTGATTTTTTAATACTAAAGTAGTTATTATACTGATACACATTCACACAATGGAGCCAAAGAACAGCTATTTCGCCCATGGCGGACATCATCAAACTTTTCGTCGCACAGGTTGCCGTCGTTGATGAAAGTTTCATTGCAAAGCGTTCCTTAGATGTACCCTCATAAACATAAGTAGGTCCTCCTCCACTGCCCTCACCGTTTTCAGAGTATGACGTCATCTGTAATCGTGTGGAGCTCGAGAGGGCCTACCATGACTGCTCCAGCCTAAGCTGTTGCATACTATTATATTTTCTTGAATCCTTCCAGTAAAGGGTAGTTTTCTAGAGACACGTGCTCTGACCATGCGAGCGCCTCTTAGCCAGCGTTTCAGAGAACGCCTCAACGAGCCGCCACGATCCGTCGAGGTCCTCGTCGTGATTATACCATGTTCTCGAAACAGAATCTCCTAAGATCGTAGGGATAAGAGGATATCATGAAACTCTCTGGTAGAGTAAAACGTGCTTCTCAATTACCAGTTGAGACTATTCGGTCTGAATTTAGTTTAGAATAATTACAGTTTTGTTTTCAATAGAAGGATGAGTGACACTTAGTTCGGCTTCCCCCTGTAGATAGCATGGAGCTGGGCTCTGCGCGGGAGCAAACTTTCTTTCCAGGCTCTCAATCTTGGCCCTAACTTGCCCAGTCCACGTTCATCTCGAAAAAACACTGATCATAGTTATTTATTTTTTTATTTATCCGTGTATTTGTACGACGATGGAGGTGCTAGAACAATGGCTCAGGTACATAAGTAATATAGTAAAGCGGAACGCTGTCAGTGACCGAGAGCATAGCACTCAAACACGTGTACTAAAGTGCGAAACAGTTAGGATAAAAATGCGCCTTAGAATGACCAATCCAAATTTTGTCTAGTAGCGATATGAAAGAAAAATTATTGGAGGACTGAGTGTAGAGTGCAAAAAGTTAGCTATGCCATATCCAGGGGGACCAAAAAAAGAGTCACTTTCACCCATGTTCGAAGCAAAATGAATTGCCACTTCCCAAAACAAACCCAAATGTGCCCAACTGCATATTGAAGAGCGCTTTCTATTCTATCAGAAAAATTACTTAGGGCTCCTCTACACCGACGACATCAGAAGATTTTCCCACGGAAACATGATGCACGCTACGATCTCAACGAGGTCGTCGAGAAACCATAGACCATTATGACGACTCCGAGACGCTGGTCAAAAACTATCTTGTATAGCCACAACTAGTGTCTCTAATAAACTATTCACCACTAATCCGATTTAAAAAAAATACGTAGCAGCTTTAGAACGGAGCGATTATTGTAGGCCTCCTTGAACTGGACGGTGATGACGCATGACGTCATATTCTGGAGACGGTGAAAGCAGTGAAGGTGGGCCTGCTTCTGCTTATGGGGGACATCTAAGGAATATATCGACGCAAAGCTCCGAATTATAGCGGCAGTCTTTGCAACAAAAAGTTTGGTGATGTGCGTCATGGGCAAAGTGACTTTTTTTGGTACCCCCCCCCCTGTACACTGGTATATGTGCCAAATATTGTAGTTTCCGCCTAATACTTGGGAAAACGACCATGTGGCAGTTTATTCTGGCGCCGGTACCATAATGCTGTCGCCGAGCCTGTCACCTCATCACGTGGTGGGCAAGCTTGCACTTCAATTCATATACGTGATCTTTCATACATACATGGAACAGCGTTCTCATGTGACGTTCCCATAAGGTCCCTGTCTGTCAAGGTCTAGCTAGCATGGTGAGTAACGCTTCGAAGTTGCATCGTCTAAATAAGATATAGTAATTCTTAGGCAAACTTCAACTGCATATATGACGATTTTCTTGCGAATCTATGAGCAGGGAGTATCGTTGAGTCAATGAGGTCTACACAAACTACTACATATGATGTCCTCACTTATTCTCTACCGGTCCTACCGCTGAGCTACGCCTGGCTCTACTCCCTTGCGCACATTGTGCAGTACCCGTTAACTTAAACAACCTCCTCCCACTTTGAAATCTTTCTCTTTATCGCGCACTGAACAATACAAGTCTTCGAGTAGTGCATTCCTCTGTGGGCTTCTGAGTACGTAATATCCCAATGTGACACGTGCTGTTCGCTTCATTCATTACGTTTTCTTGCCATCTTTCCCCATCGGAAACCGGCAACCATTTCTGTAGGTGAGGCGATGGAAAGAAAAGGCAGTCAATGAAGTGAATACCACATGCCACATTGGGGAGGAAAGCAATGTACAGCAGGGTGAATAACGGCCCTGCGAGAGTGGCGTCAAGAGTGAATGAACGCGCAGAGAGCACAGACGGCTCGCGTGGGGTGATAGTGTATCCGCGGGGGAGAGCGCGACTAAACAGACGAAAATCCGAGCCATTGCCGTTTCCTTGACCGAATTTCACCCTGATGTACAGATGTATGCAGTGCTCAGTGCGCGATGATGAGAAAAAATCAAAGGGGAAGGGTAATCTAAGCTGACGGGCACACAATGTGCACTCCGACTCATAAAAAAGGTAGAGCTAGGGGCGGGCGACACGACTGGTTGCTTCATGTGTAGAGGGATAGAGGGGTAGCATGCACCCATATGGAATTTCCACCTCCACTACAGCACTCCATCAATACTATGACTCCCAACCTCATTCGAGCGGAAACTGATGTTTTCAACACAGATTTTACCCAAAACCTCACCATCGGGTCAGGCTCCGCCTACTACCGTACCCACTTTTGAACAAGCCCTACTTCAGCCCACACGCCCTAAGGTCCACCTCGACTCCACCTGGGACCATGCTCCAATAGTTTCCCTGAACCTACGCAGCGAGCAAGCATACTGGTTACTAACGGACAGGCAGAGGAATAAACACACCCAACTACTGTTTTATTTTTATAATGGTATCTTAGTGTCATTTTTTCACCGAGAAATTCGGACCAGCCGTATTTCAATAAAGAATCCGAAGAGTGAAACGCCATATTCATTAAATGACTCACTAGCACTTTCCCAGCTATCGGTATGAGTGGAAACCTCGTACGATTGGGGCTCGGCATTGCTTGAGTCAAAAATGAGAGGCAAGTCGGTTTTGATATCATCTGACAAATTATCCCTCTCAATTGGCGAAAGTTGACAACGGAGAAGGCATTGACAACGGAAGTACACAGTTGAAGGCCTTTCATTGTATGATGGAAAAGTTAAAACTTACCAGCCCAATTGGACAATTTTTCCGGAGCCTTTTTTGCCACATCTTATCAGAATGTTTTGCAGAATCAAGTTCGGAGAAACATTTGTGCATCATCGACCCGCTATAATTGAAGTGTTCAGCACAAGACTGGTGTCAGCCCTTCCTCGAATGGCTTGACTACAGCCTCTTTTTAATGATGATTGAAGGCAAACCTTCAAAGGCTTCACTGTCTTCTAAGAGAAGTGTGAGAAAACGATAAAGCACTCCAAACGGTAGTATTCCGCCAACAAAAGCAACGTTTTTTGTACATCTCTTCCCGAATGCGAAGCATTTGGTACACAAGTGGAATATGCACAATAGACACAGGGCCTTCGAAAAAAAAGGTATAAAGATTAGGGGAAAGTCAAATTCTGAATCAGGTAGGAAATACCAAGCAACATATTACGCAATATCGATCAGCAAAAAGACTCTGAGATATTGAATTCCCATGGTAATCGGCGAAACTTTCTGCATTCGGATGAACGTTACTAAGTTATCCGGTACCTAAAATATAAGGGACAGAGTCCAACGTAGCTCTTGCAGCGTTGCCAATCATCCGGGAATATCACTTCTCAGGCAGTGGGCTTCCGATGATCGTCAATGTTCTCAGGAAGACCTCTTTTCAAAAGTATTCACAGAAGAACATGGTTGGCTGCTCCATCGGTAGACGATGCTAGTCCATCGCGCTTTGCCAACTACCGCGCGTGATGAATTCGTACCACCAATGCCCTTTGTCGCTTTGGGCCGCACGCAACGAGCGGCAACTTTGAACGGTATGCACCTATCATTGTTGGGGAAGCGCAATGATGGCGTACACTTCCCCCGCTTTGAAACATATAGACTGCTTTCAAAGTGTCGCCTGAAGTCCGGTAGATGGGTTTTTAATCACTCAGTTTCTTGGTTTTTTCTTTGTCCCTTAGATAACCACTTTTATTTTGGTGCATTTAGCACCATTTGGTGTTTAATTTACTAAATGGCTGATGGTTGCGCATGTTATTACGGCTCTAAATATACTCAAACCAGCTGACTATTTCAGTCGTATCTAATCGGACTGTGCGGCTCAGAATGGTGTATCCGATTGTGGGCGCTCCGCGGTGCTATTTCCAGCGAGAATCTCACTTAAGCGTGGGGTTTTCGTATTGACGACGCGATGCGCGTCATTAGTACGATGATCTACTTGTGTTACGTATATATCTTTAATATAATAGTATTCCAGTAAGGGAGCTGTTGAGCTGCTTACGGGGTGCCTGACGCTTATGTCCTTGGCCATCAACAACTAGCGACATAGATTAATAAGAATAAAAGATAACGACGAAAACTCGAATCATTTCCTGAAATGCTTCCGTCATAATGGATAAAAAGGATTAGCAATATGGTGATGTTCAATTCCTACAAACGCGCAGCTTTTAAGTCCTGTGCAGAATCGTAGAGACACTCGACATGCATATAACAACCACGTCAACGATTTATGGTTGCCTGGCGATGATAGTAGCACAGTTTCCGTCCTTTCATACAAGGCTAGCAGCGTGGAAAGCTCTATGCTTCATT
>KZ346043.1:59633-71025 GCA_002352805.1 Teladorsagia circumcincta | reverse complement strand
TCAGCAGGTAACCAAACTAAGGTCTCTTTCAAGATCACCATTAGCAGAAATTGACACAACAAACTGATCGTTTTTTAAGGACAGCCTAAGCTTTCTCCCGACGGTCGTAGGAGTAATCGAACGATGTGGTCCCTATGTGCAGCAGCTGAGTTTCGGTCAACGATGGTTGCGCATTTCTCAGCCTATAATCGACTGCATTGCCGAGTAAGTTTGAAAAATTCTTCCAAATAGAACGTTAATCGCATTCATCTCAACATTGCAGCAACTGCAAACAACTCTGTGTCGTCGACCTCGGAGCTGTGATACTCAGCGCTGATCTGAGCCCATTGTTGGAAAAAATCGCGCCACAGTTGCAGGAATTCTCACTTGAAGAAACCAGTTGGGTCAATATTGAGTTCGCAGAGAAGGTGAATCGATTTCTAATAAAAGGTTCACGTGGTTCCAGTAGCTTATTGGGATTTCAGGTGCAAAACCACTTCAAATCGATGAAGAAACTGCGGAAACTCAATCTGCGATCTGCCATGTTTCAACTCACGAGACTCGCTGAATTACCGACAACTCTGCAGTGAGGGTTTCTTCACTAAATGCACTTGTACTTTTCACAACACCTAGCCGCTGCCCGGTCGCATGATGTGAATGCACTTGCAGATATCTGGAGATCGGAGGTGCCCACTCTTTTCCTTCCGAAATACTGCTAGAATTCCTGCAAAACCACGATCGGCTCGAAGAGTTCCATGCGTCTCCAGTGCCGGTGCTCGATGATGGAATAATCACCGCTATCGGATCACTTCCTAATCTGCGACATCTCTCGCTTGGTCACTCGTACAACGCCGATCTGCCTTTCGACCAGTTAGGCAACCTAACGAAATTGGAGTCACTTCGAATGAACGTGAGTGGTAACAGTTAGCCTCATCAAATGTGCTCTGGTCACAATAGCAAGTGCACTGACCAAAGACCAGCAGCTGTCGCTTGCGTTCAGGCTAGGTTTTACGCGGAAAACGTTAGGCACAAAAAGATGTGGGGAGTCTCCGTTTCAGCTCTGGAAAAAAATGTCTGCAAACTCAGCATGCTTCTCGTTCAAGAGCCACATCACCTTGAAATATCTTATTTCTAGTCGTTCTTTGAAAATAATATTTACCACAAGCTTAATGAATTTATACGATCCCACAACTGATATCTATCCACGCTTTTCGAGTGCATAGGGACCTGGCTAATTTTACACTCAGAATTTTCTTGGCATAAAATGACGTCTACCCTTTTGTTGACTTGATTAGGAACACATGTTCCGGAAAGATCTGCGATAAAAGTGTTATGAAGTGAATGAGTCAATCTTCAGGATGTGTACGGCTTGACAGAGGTGTCTCTACAACTCATTTTGTCACGAATGGCCAACTTGGAACGAATTGCGTTGATCAACTGCAAGAACGTTTTCGATTACACGGCCCTTGGCAACTGCGGACGACTTCAATCTCTTGAAATCCGAAACACTATGCAACTCGCCAATGAGGATATCCTCGCCCTCTGTTCATATGGCAATCTCAAACGACTCGTACTTTCAAACTGCTTCAACTTCTCATCACGTGGAGTGAACATCGCGCTGATGCGCTGTCAATTGAAAGAGGTACGTTTGAAGAGTGCATTTGACAGATCCATGATGAAGGCTAGACTTCGTCGATTCACAAATGAGGACATGAAATCGCTTTTCGTCAAAGCAAGATTCGCAACCTCAATTTCGGACTCGAGAAAAACCAAACTGATTTAGTGATCGAGAAATCCCTGTGCGCTTTTCTCTCCATGCTGCAATCTCTGATCATTTTTTCTGAGGCGGACTCAACGTCGGTGTAGTGTACTTTAATTTAAGAAATATCGCACGATATTCTGAACACGTGGCGTGACCACCGTTTCTTCACTTAGTGAATTCCACAGAGGCATTGCCATTTAGCTACAAAACCCACGCAGATGGCGAAAATATCAAAACCATATAATACAAAGATGAAAGTCCAATACAATGCAAAGGTACTTCAAGTAGACTGCCCTTTTCTGAGGCAATTCCAAAGCAGAACTGACATATGTTGGGACATATAGGCACAAACTCACTGAGCTCACTGACCTGTACCTACAAAAAATAGAATTCTAAGAAATGTCTGATGGTAAGGAAGAAGCCGCGCTCAAGAAGGGCGGTCAGAGAACATAGACTTTAACCACGTTCAAAAGTAGCATTAATAGAAAACACTTCCAGCTGACAGTGAACAAATGTGCCCGGGTTACTGACGAGATGATGTACACGCTGGCTTCCACACAACGAGAACTAGAAAGCATTTCTATTCAGGAATGCTCGGCGATCACGAGGTAGGACAACAATTACATGAATATCAGAGAGGAAAAGTTGATCACCGCAGAGGTGACTAATTAAAAACGATGCCTTTTCGAGGAGCATGACCCCTATCGTATCTCATACAGCATGTGTTACAGCTTTCTAACGAATTCCACTGGGAATAATGTCACACAAACTGAATGTCTGAAACCCATGCACTACTGCATACTATTTCTCCATACTTACTCTTATAAATGACCCACCTAACCCTGAAAAACTACGGTGATCTTGCGGAGCTAATTCAAAGAAAAACACTCCAAAGTTAATGCCAAAGTCATGGATGAAGGAAGGTTATGAGCGTTGAGTGTATCTTTTGTTGCTCATATTTGCCCTAGACAAAATTAAAACTTCGACGCATTCATTATTTACGCTGAAAGTAGACAGCGATATGCGGAACTCTGATCTGGGAACCGGCCCCCAGACAATACCTAACCACTGGGGCGCGGCCGCGGCCATTGCGGCCGAGTTCGTTTGGCGCGCGAATCGAAATGGGGCGCATTCGTTTGGGTCGGTAGAGCTGCGGCGCCTACCGCTACCGTATACCGCTCACACTACCAACTCGGGCGCGATCACCGCGGCCGCGCCCAAATGGTTAGGTATTGTCTGGGGGCCCTGGGAACCCGCTTCCTAGAGCTACAATTCTCTTTCGTGGCAACCTATAAAGTCAGTCATGGGCAAAACATGACCTGGCAATTTATAAAATAAAAATTGACTGGAAGAACTTGAAAACGAGGAAATGGTTCAGAGAAAAATGCTCATAAAGTCACTGCCGAAGTCATAGGTGAGGGAAGGCTGCGAGTGCTGAGGGTATGCCTATCTCCTCAATGCTCATGTTTGTCCTGTTGGGGACCCATTACCTCGGGCTATGATTTTTCCAACTTTCCACCGGGGAGGCTTCGGGATTTTTTGGAACAGTAAAGCCGAATGTCATCGATTCACTCTCATACATAACACCTTTCCTTTTTTCTCCTTCACATTTGTTCAAAAAGTATATTTGCTTTCACCGATTCTCGTAAGCAGATATAGAAGAAAAAAGGAAAGATGATATGTATGAGAGCGAATAAATCCCATCAACGAAACGATTGTTTGAATAATTTTCGAAAAAAAGAGCCCGCCGAGTATATATGAGCGAATTGTTTATAATGAATGAGAAGGTTGTGAATGAAGTCATGTTGCTACGTTTAGCAAAGGAGTATCGGCGTTGGCATGGTTACGGAATATTCATTTGTTACGTGAGGTTGACGTTTCTCGGAATCGCAATGTCGATGACACTGTGGTACGCAATCTACACACCGCCCTCGTCACTTCGGCGAATCGCCAAAACTCTCCCTCAACAGAGAGCCAAACTAAACCCGACGACCAACCTCGAAAGGTAACAACCATACCGCCATATCTGTCCTTTCAGATTTAAGCATGACGATACCTCACTTCAGAAATTAGTAATGTACATCTTTGACACGAGTATCTCTCGAGCAGTCGAACAAGAGGTGAAAGACTGGATAACGCTCTGCTAAGCTTTGCTGCACGACATCCTGCTATTTTGTGACAAAACTTCGGTTCGAACATGGGTATGTACACTGTAATCTGTGACAAGCATGCTATGCGAGTAAATAAATATTCTGGGACCTATGTGTTTTCGATTTAGTTAGGAGACTTCTCATATAGAGGGCAGTAAGCCTTCACGGCTGATTATACAAATCAGTGTGAATGAAGACAATACTAACCGATGAATGCTGTGGCGATAAGGAAAAATGGAGCGTAACTTTTAGAGGTGAACTCAGGGTTGAAATTATGGCTAAGTCGACTAGTCTGTATTTTTTTTCCACATGAATTTTCATAGCTTTTTCTACCGACCAATTCACAAGATTCGCAAGGTCTGACACCGCTTAACGAAGGAAACGCTACCGTACCTGTTCAGGCTGTCCCGGAAATTGTTGTTGAGCGTATGCACTGAACTGGTGATAGGTCTGTGCGTTGAGGGCTTCTTGAATCTGTTTCCTGAAGGTTCATTTGTAAAGGGCACTTCTCATTCCGAAAATTCAGTTTTTCACTGCTTACATAACTTTTCAAGAGCACTACCAGAAAAGGAAATCATACAAAGCCAAAGCATGAAACGCAAGGTTATACAAAGGATGGAAATATTGCATTCAGTTCTTCCCCATAATTGGTAAACACGAAAAGACTCCACATTTCTCAAGAAAAATGTTTTCCCATCATTTCTCCTCGCAGCGACGTTCGGTGCATCTTAAAGCCACAAACCCAGATGAGGTAGTGTCGAGGAATTTTCCCTGTCTGCGATAGAGTGACCCTCGATTATGCCAGATAAGGTGTTGTCGCGGCTAGAAAGTACGCGGCTATGGTGCTACGGCATCACAAAGTGATCAGATGCGGCTACTGTAAATCTGTGGACGAGTATCTCACGCTCATTTCGTGATACGCAGCGTGGAATACGGCATAGTGGCAATTCAGATAGGCACTGGTTTGGAGCCATGAAGCAAGCAAGTTCGGGCAACTCGTCTGACCACTCCTCCCTCGTTCCAAGGTAAAAGTCAAGAATGTTTAAAGATTCATCGGTGGTTTGCCTTGTTTATTTTTTCTAGAGATTTTTTCTAGAGATAGGGGCACCTTTGTTGATTCAAAAGTCACGACGCCTTCTTCCTGAAGAGTTTCACGAGGAAAATCGCTAAAAAAGTTCACTCTTCATAGCCCAAACAATAAGAGGGTAGGTCATTAGTCTTAATCTTATACCTCCATGCTTACTCTAAGACAAATATTATAAAAGAGAATAGTAAACGCACTTCTGAGTCTCGAACACCTCCCAGTTTATAGTCTGCTCCGGTTGCTGATTCAAGTCAAGCTGGCGCAGTTGAACGGATTTCTCGCTGAAAAAAAGAGCAAAATGATAGAAGAAAGAGAACACACTGATTCGCGATTAGATCATTGGATCAATCCCTCCTGCAAATAAGGTTGGTGAATTCTCCAGCACAGATAGGACAACATTCAGGTATCCAAACACGTGGAAAGAGCGCTAGGTCCTATCGAGTGCAATCATAGACTCGAGTGATCTTACACCCTCCGCTACTGCATCTACCAGTTCGCTTCCGCTGTGCTCTCTGTTCTTCGCCCAGGGCCTCCCGCCTCGTAACTCAGCATTTCACAGTTTGTTTATTTCTTCTATAATTTCAAGAAAAAAGGCCTGATTCATGGCATTTTCCGCGGTTTATCTCCCTTTGTTCCTCATTGGTCCATAAGAATTATAACCCGCTGTCCTTACGTTATCCAACATTTACTCCATTTTTGCTATCGTGAAATTTTCCTTCAACGAACTGCAGTTGTGCCTTCTTAGAAGACTTATTTTGGGCCCCACCCCATCGGAACTTTCATCAGAAGATACCTACTACGTTAGCTTCATAATATTAACTCCAAGCGACGATAAAAAGTAGCAATGGCGCTGAATATTAAATGTGGATCCCACGACGAGAGCGAAGGTCGAAGGAAAGGGAACCTACTTCGTGGAGAGACAAGCGGACCTTCTAAAGGTGGCAACCGACGCACAATTCGCACCGAACGATAGGCTCCCGACCATCTAGCACAGCCTTGCACGCGGCCTAATAGGCCCGCTAGGCCAACCCCTCGCCTCTTCTCGTGTCCGAGTCTCTTGCCCTTCAGCAGTGATAGCGTTTGCGTAAAAAGACAGCACCGACGAGAGTCACATCAATGTGAAAATCAACGGAAGCCATTTCTCGGTTTCTAGGTCAATTTTCTCGGTTTTTTCTTCTTTCGTAGATCACTGAGCGTCTGTATATTAGTCTCCAATAGATGGCCTTCTCATCGTGAAATCTGCCTTTGGGAAATTTTCTTCTATTATATCTTCCCCCCACCTTCCTCTCCTCATGCTCTTCCTACGAAATACAGGTGTCCTGCACCACGGATCAAACGTCAAACACATGGAGCACTATTCACTCTGAGAATGAATGTACAAAGCATCCTCCGCCACATGTGTGTGCGATAACCCGTTCGTATGCATGACACAGCTCATGAAGAGTTCTTCGCTTCGAATTGCCATTTCTTTCCATAGACTCTCTGACGCAGAAACTTCGAAAGAAATCTCTGTGTAACACATTCAATGACAAATAAACTCATAGACAGAAATTTTGTGGAGAAAACACAGAACAACGAGCACGTGCTACAACATAGCTATGAAGAAAGCTTCCCGGCAATGGGAGGAGCGAATCAATACCTTCAGCGTAAGCTAATGGGGCTCCATTGATACCTATAGCAACCCATGCCGAGTACATCCAAAAAGGGCGGGGCACGAATTCGCACACAGCTTCGTTTACCACAAAAAGAAGTCTTGCGGAAATGGTGAAGAACCGAACGGGAACATAAGTTCTAAGAATCTAAGAAGTAAGGAGCTAGGTTTTCAGCTTGAAAATCTTTTTGAGGCGCCATTTCATTCACCTTTGCAAATCCATAAGGCAGCAATTAGAGCTATCACAGTTCTTCTCCCGATAATGGAGAATCCGAATCAGGAACCGCAAACTCGGAAACCCATTCAATGATGGGGGGGGGGGGAGAGGGGTATATAGATCTAATAAACAAAAATGTTCCAATTTTGTCTACTTCATGCTTTATGCTTCATTTTTTGGAGTTTCCTCAAATGTCACCAAACACCCGTCAAAAACGACCTACTCTTCCGCGACCACGACCCCTTCACCTTCCAAAATACGAACCCCTTCAGCCCTGATTACGATTCCTTCCCAGAAATCGCAAGGACGACCCCCTGGATCAGCCGAATGGACGGTTGACCTTGACTGTATAAAAAATCGAAACTCATTGTTCTACAAGCACTTTTCGGTCAATTGTATATAAGTATCGGGAAACACAGGAGCAATCTGTTGTGAATGGATTCAACTCAATCTCAGGAAACGGAACGAAAAAAAATAAGATGATGGATTAAGGCCAAAGCACGATAAATCGTGAAGGGTCCCCCGAACGAGAGACCATGTCTTGTTTACCTCGCAGGGTGAAAATGGAGTTGGAGGAAGCCATTTCGTTTTGCTCTGCGGCTCTAACGATAATGATTAAGATAAGACTTACTTCGATAACACGGTCATTATATTAACTTGATGATAACAATCAGTGAAATGCCCTTCACTGTCAAAATCCAATTCACTTTTTGCTCATTTTCAGCGGTCCACCCAATTGTGGGGCTCCTCCCCCTCCCCCTGGGCGTAGGCAAAAACATCCGAAACCTGGCTCACAATCGCTCTTCTGTGCAATTCCAGGCGGATTTAGCTGTTTCTTATGAAAGCTTTTGTGAATGAAAGTGTTATTGAACCTGTTTTCCTTGCTTTTATCTATACCCTCATCTTGGTCATTATCCTTAGATCCGCGAATCAAAATGGACTGAACCCTTCCAACTCCAATTTTACCCCCAAGGTACACCAATACACTTTGGTATTGTGAGGGATCAAGAGATCTCTACATGTGGGGAACAGATCGCATTTCATTTCAATTTCTATGCGGCGAACATGAAGCATGCGCTCGAGAGTTACTTTGAATGGAATGCGATTTGAAACTATTTGTTCAAAATAGCACTGATCGTTAGCAAAATGAATTAATGTGCGATACAGCGGCTCTTCCCAAATTATCACGTTTTCACTGAAAAACATCAAGAGGAAGCGCGCTCCATTATCAACAAAAAGATCTGTAATCAACTTGACCCTCGCTCATTGTAAGTTACAGAAACAACTGCTGATAGAGAGATAAGGACTGAAGACCATAAAGACGACATAAGATTGTTCACTCACTTATAATTAGCTATAAACTCAATACAGTTTGAGGCTACCCGCTATCTGACCCATCTAAGCCTCCAAATAGTAGAAGAATGCTACTGCCTTTAAACCACGTTATTGAACAACGATTCCATGATGAGGACGAAGACCGATGAAGGGAAAACTTGCCTAGTTGGAAGGCAGGCGGACTCTGGGGGTGCGGACCAACACGCAACACATAGAAAGATAAATCTTTAGCGGTCTAGCACGGCCCGGCGCTATCGGCGCGATACGCTCTAACCTCTTCTTAATCATGCCGAACTTATCAGATTATTGCCTTCAGTCAATTAGTAAAGCGAGAGTCGGTCTTTATCACCACCCCACCTCACCTGACATCGACTAGAAGAGCCTCATTTTTTTCTGAACATTTTTTTGTACAGTTTTCAAGTTGGGATGGGTATGGACAGAACTCCAGTCCTACATAGAAAACTCTTTGAGCACGTAACCCGTGAGGTGCACTACCTTAGAGAGATCACGATGAGCCAAATCGCGACTCACTACGACTCCCATTGCACAAGGTAGGCTCCACCCACTCCCGCTACCCTTCTACTCGTTCTTAAGCCAGGAAATTGAAGCTAAAGAAAACCACTGAGACAAAACGCACATTCTGTTCGCACCTTGTGAGCGTCTACAAATGGAATGGTGTGTTCTTTTTGGACAACGTGAAAGAATCAAGAACTCATCGTTATTAAGACGGACGTTAAAGTTTTTTGGAAGAATGAATCAGAAAGCGGTATTTCAAAAGTCAGACGGCCGAAGGGGTAAGTCTTGGAGCACCAGCGGACATGAACCATGAGATTTCGGTTTCCTAACAAATACCTATTTTAATTTTTTGCTCTACTTCGAAGTCGCGACTGAACAATTTTTCTATTGAGATTTCAGCCTTCTTGTGATCACAATTTCCTTCACTATTCTCGTAATCAGCGTGCGGATTTGGAGTCTCCGCGATTTCGACTTCTAAAATGTCTGACATTCTTTATTTCGAAAATTCACCGTTCTCGCTCAAAAAGTTGGTAACATTACACCTCATTGCACTAGAATTTCGTCCTTGAACCTCAAAACGGCTCTATACCCCTCTTCTCCTACCACCAAGAAGGGGATGATACACTCACTCGTCAGAGCAAAGTAATCTTATCGCCGTAGTTCGACTTCCACTCAGAATCGCAGAGCGTTGAAAAATGTCACGTCACAATGAATTGTTGGTGCAGGCCGTTGTAGTCCAGCATGCGCTCTACCTACTTCTTCAGCTCATGGCAACAATGTCACCCAATGTTGAGTTGGACCCTGTTTCCCCATTAGACGATGTCACCCAATATTGGGAGACACCCAAAGTTTCGAAAAGTGTGGATTTTTGTTGCTTATTTCCAGCGATACCATAGCACATTGGTTTGAAAGGCACAGCAATATTTTTGATGGCCAAAGTCAGCCCATATTTTTCGCACTGAGTGAGAATTTTACCATGGGGATGCTTATAAGTGCTTCTGTTGAGTGAAGGTCATAAATTTGAGACTGGATAAAACTGGTTTTTTACTTGCAGTTAGCCAGCGCACTGGCAATATTTTTGGCAAGAAATCCGCACCCAATTCCGTGTAAGGATTCCGGGTGAAAAAAAAGGAAATTTTCGGGTCTGCCAGGCAGATCCTCGCAGCCGAACAAGAGTGTTTCTCCTCAGCTTAAAGCAGTCAGCAAGGGTTCCAGACAAACAAAGCTCAACAGTTTCTGCCTTAAGTTGAGCAGTTGTTGCCATAGATACGTTCCCTCACAACAATACACTTTCTGAAAACAGAAAATGGTCAGGTCCCACGAAGCGAACGTGAGAAAAATCGACGTGTCGTCAAAGAGTAGGAGGTGATCTCTTCCAAACAATGCTCAACGAATCAACAATCTGGAGATTCGAGAACCAGGGTCAATCGCCTGTTGGTAATTTCCAACAGAAGGGGACTTTTGAATGGTGACGTGGTCATTCTGCAATTTTCATAGTGCCGATTGGGAGCGGAGGAGGGGGTCGTTGGGATGGAATGATGAGCATTTGCCGTTTAGCCATATTTATGCCACCACACTTCCCACTCATCGCCTCGCTTGACGGCAGTTAATGCAAATTCGGAACGGACTTGCTTCAGAATCAAACACTATAGAAAGAGCCATGGGTGGAAATACGAGCGAGTCGTAATTGTGAGTACCCCCTTCATGTGTGATGGTAGGTGTCGTACCAGGAAACCACTTGAAAACAGAAGTTTACCAAAACTCAAAATCACATCCAATGTGCACTAAAACTACTCTACAAGCTTGAAATTCGTGAATCAAGGTTCAGATGCATTTCCCACTCCACCCCATGTCATAATCTTATCTTATTGAATGAGTGAACATGCGAAAAACTCACGGTGGTGGTGTCACATGGTCGGCAATGAAATTTTTGAATGGTGGACAAACGCGATCCATCAAGAAAACAAAGCTCGCCATAGAGTCGTCGCGAGATCTTTGACCCAGATCCCGCCAGGCTTTCCTGAAACTCTCACTTTATATTCCTCCTGAGAATAGATGTAGTTATTCATATTACGGCAGCTGAAAGCCGAGTATAGACAGCAAGCACTGATGGCTGGGTGGAAAACAGTACGACGATTAACTAATCAGCACTTGATTTTCGATGATTCGTTTAATTATTTTATTAGTCGTTTCAGTCGAAATTAATCGCTCCTATTTGTCAACGGAGGACCCTTTCTATAGAACAGTAAAAAAATAGCTCGTGACTAAAAACAGCTGATCATTTGCATTTGCCTGTCGTGAATTGATTCACCGGCCCGTCACGCCTTCTCTACCACCATGTAAAACGCAACTTCCGCAATGCGAAATCACATTTTGGAGACTTTCACCCATTCGAGAGAAATCGAAAAAAGTTAGAACGAGAACAATGGTGCACTGCGAATGATACAACTATATAGCCCAGTATTGACTACCAGTTTAGCGCCGCACGCCACGCGCGCATGATACGGAAGGCTTCGGTGGAAGTGAACAGCCGGTGGAGCGTTAGCACCACTTAACAATGCGTTGATTCGTGAAATGAATTTGATAAACATTCAATAGGTTGCCATTTCTTCTGAAGGTTACCGTTCGATACGCGCGGTGAAGCGTGGAGATAGAGTGGTGTCTGTAAACAACCACCATGCATCGAACTTCAGGATGT
>KZ346043.1:11874-22611 GCA_002352805.1 Teladorsagia circumcincta | reverse complement strand
CGTGTCAAGAGTTCGTATATGGGTTGCTGCACACATTGCAGCAACCTCCTACCGTGAAATGCGCCGTTGAGCACTATGAGCCTTCGGTTTCAATCCAAGGCCACCCGGCCAATCCAGTACCGCCTACCTCCGGAAGCGATGCGTGGCTGGCATAACTGTAAAATCAGCTGGGTCGAGTGCCGTATCAACCAATAGAGCGGCTGGCATGTCCGGAAAACTCGTTTGGACGTGCCTCTCTTCCAAGCCAGCTTCTTTCACTGTAGTAGGGAAGGCGATTCCGTTCACGGCCTTGTCGACGATTTCTTTCATTTTTTTCCCACTGCTATTCCACTACGTATCTCAACACTCAGTTTCAATAACCTAATACCTCGTGCCGTCGGTGTGAGTGCACAGGGGTGCTCTATTCGGGGCTGCCCGAAAGTGGAACTGTCGAGACAGCCGCGGTCAGCCCTAAGACAAAGGGCTTATGCGTGAAACACATCCACAAAGGCAAAATGACTGTCTTCATGACATAACACGCTCCCGCAGTGGTAAATAAATCACGACAAAAAGTCACTGAACTCTGTCCAGTTTATTGACTGAGCTTCATTCGCATTGATCACCTGTTCAGAGCATTAGAGCATCTTCTGGGGGGTTGAACCAACAGTCTCAGCAGGGTTCTTACCTTCGACACGTGACGTGGAACGATGCGCTAGCCCTAGTCAAGAACATAAGAAGTGTGAGTGACCAAAAAAGCTCGTCTTGGAAAGCAACGAAAGGGAGTTAAGCTTTTCAGAAGTGGGCGTGGCGGCCACCGGTTGCACCCCACCTGCCAGCCGTGGACATCGCGAGGTTGGCTGTTGAGCGTTTTGAGAGCACACTGACTATTTGAACTCGCTTCACAATCGCAGTGCCTTCGCAGCCAATCACGCGATCTCCACGGCTGTCAAGAGGGCGTGGAACCGGTGGCTGCCACGCCCGCTTCGGAATAGTTCAACCACTTTTCGCGGCTTTCCAAGACGGTCTTTTGTTCAGTCACACTTCTTATGTTCTTCACTAGGGCTAGCGCATCGTACTACATGATGTGTCGAAGGTAAGAACCCTGCTAAGGGTAAAAAGCTGGTGATCGACGTCAGCTCGAATACGAGTCGGCCACTTCTCCTCATTTCAGCCACCAGGATTCTGATATAGAAGGTCCGATAAACGAAGATGGGCAAGTGCCCTCAATAATATTCTTGGTGCTGATTATCTTGTTGATTGAACGTATCGCCAGTGAAGGATTATCTGCTTCAAATGTGTCCGAACTCTTGCACGATTTTATTTCCAACCTGAATGCGAATGTTGGGTTGTCTCATAATTTCTGTCGAAACTCGACACCTTTTTCTCTACAAAATCTGTCTTTTTCAAAAACCGCTTGATTGAAATTGTAACCATCATCGCAATCACTTATGTGCACGCAGTTGCCAGGAACTTTTGGGTGCCCTGATGATGCACTGTGATGGAGACATTTCGATGAAGTAAAGTCAGGGCTATATGCTGGATATGGACTGTGGTCTAGCCCATTCTCCTGGCGGGCGAATTCAATGGCGAGTCAACTGTAATGTGAGGTCGGACGTTCATTGGAGAGAATATTTGAGCCGTTAAGGACTGTCCTCTCGCATTGCTATGGCTAATCCCGAAGCTGATCCACGATAGCAATCTCAGTACTTGTCTGCGTATAGCAAAGCGCTTATGAAAACGAGAAACTCTTTCAATCTAACAAATCGAGAACAATATTCTGCGAGCATGGAGTTTGGAATTTGGTTGGGCCGATTAGTCCCAGTTGCGAGGAAGCCATCAGGCGTGCCGCGTGTTATTGTCACAGTGAACTCAATGCTCATCAATGCTCATCTCCATTGGTGATCGATCAGTTAAAGCCTCGTCAATGCGGCAGCAAGGAAAGCCTTCTGTGGATAGTCAGAGGTGATTGTCGGCCATGGTATGCCGGTGCATGCTGTTTCCATCCAGCTTTATTCTCCTTCGGCCATCATCACTCGGATGGTAAGCGGTGGTGCACACGGTTTGTTGGTTTCAACAAACCACCGTTAGCATCGTCCGTGTGCACCTCCAATTCATGACGCAAGGGGTCGTATCGAAAGTGAGTGGAGGCCGAGGATGATGTTGATTTTCACGGCTTGTATCGACTTTGCCACTGCGGCCGAACCAGTATGTCAGCGCCCGACCACCCGACCAGTAGCAGAGACGGAGCGAAGAACAGCGCAGATCTTCCCTACTAACCTCCTTGCAATAGCTTGCATTTGAACATCGTAAAGCATAATCGTTCGCTAATGTTATTGATCTATTTCGACTCATATTCAGATATCCCGCTGCGGGTATGACCTTCAAAAACCTGGCTACTGGCGTGCCGGCCTCGATGCCTGATCTTTGACATACCAACATACTTCGCATGGCACTAATTTGACTTGAAGAAATTCGAATGAGAAAAAACCGGACAGGAATTATAAGACTACCCAATATTACTTGTTGAGGACTAAGATTTTATCGCCCTGTTCTTACTTTACTTTAGTTTCCCTACTATGTGAAAAGGTGTGTATGATGATTGTGAAGTGTCTGTCTGTCTATTACGAAATTCGGTGTTACATGAAACACAATCTGGAGAGGCCGGGCCAAGCTTGGAATGGGTGGGGCATGGGCCAGGAGCTACAAAACACATATCTGGAGGGCGCAGCCAAGCCCACAATGGACGAGGCATGCGAGCGCGAACGCGGTGTCGACGGCTAAAGTTTTGAGTTCGGTTCTAGATTAGCCCGAAGACCAAGAAAAAGTAGGGACTGAGTTGTTCGAGTGGATTTGGGGAGACCCTTCGGCAGTGGGCTGATTGTGAGAGTTCTTCAAACGAGGTGTGAGTAATAAAGTTCATGACTCACTTACAAGAAAACCTGTAGATAACTAAAAAAATCGAATAAAAAGAGCAAAATCTACGGTGTTCCCAATACCTACTTTCACGGAGGTGCAGCGTATCCTCAGTGGGCGATGTTTATTGCGATTTCTCACAAGCCGGTTCGTAGGTCTAAGAAATAAGACAGTGGATAGAAGCTGGGGAGGAAACAAAAGTCATAGGTGCGCGGAGCATGCACTGAGATAGGCGAGGTTTGCCGTAAAGCTTATAAGTCGGTTTCGAGAAGAACCAGAGGTAGAGGTTTCGAAGGAGGAACGGTCAAATGCAGAGGACAGGGCGTGAATTTAGGTAGGTGGAGTTCGTCACCCTACGAGACCAACAAAATGGTTCCAAGCAGTTTCAGAGACCGAGAACAGAGTGTGTATAGGCATGTATAGAGATGAGGTCAAGCACTACTGGCGTACACGGAGGAAGGCGGGGATAAAATCGAAACATGAAAGTTGGTTAAAATATGTAGTGCAAGGAGGCCAGGGCAAAAGCGACTAAAGGCTTGTTGACGAAGATTATTCAAGCTTCAGAGTGGGTGAAGTACGCGTAGAATGGGCAGGGCTAAAAATCAAGATTTTAGCTGCCTCTCTCAAAAAAGATGGAGCGCAGTGGCATCACACGTTGGTGTACGGAAACTCTAAACTGGCGGATGATAAATAAGTAAATAAATGAATAATTTAATGAGTTGGGATATCGTTTAACATTTTGAACCAAACGCACGTACCGACCATGATGAGTACGAATGCAAACAGCCAAGGATGCGCCACTTCGGGGATTTGGTTCCTCTTGTCAATGATGCAACATACAAAGAACACTAGCATGCCTGTGCCACAGACCTGAAATGTTAGGGTTACCCGGGTCTGATGCGCTTTGGTTGACGTAGAGCTAGTAATGCTCAAGCAAGCTCTTCAAGTTCGCAAAGTCATTCTCCCTACCAAAGAAAGAAATTTGTCCTAGGTTCTGAAAATGAATTATTACTTGGGCGGCCAGCTGACTAAGTCAGCAGTGTATCTGTTGAAGCGAGAGATTACGATGAGATTGATTGGATTTACAGTAAACGTAGGGATGCTCAATAATGCGTCTGTAGCGAAAAAAAAGCGAAAAAATCCGTCTAGAACACGCCAAATAAGCCCTGTTTCCCTGATCGTTGACCATCGACGTAGGACGATCTAGCAACCTAGTGAGGAGTCGTTTGCATGTGCTAACCTGATAGCCACCATTATGCCAGCAAACACCATGCTTTGTGATAACGATTTCCACACAAAAGTTATATGATACGGCCGCTCGAAGTGAGATACCCTTTCAAAATGATAATCGAGTGATGTTGCTGCTGGCAACTACTGATAGGAGGAGCTCAGGCGGAGGCGGAGCTCAGGGAGGAATGGCAAGCCCAGCGTTCTGCAACTAGCGCACCTTGGGCCACGAAAAGATCACATATCGCATCCTTTGGCCCCTGGCCACTGCTTCCACTAATGCATTTACTTCCAACCCGCATCCACCCTTTATCGTAATCTCTCGCTTTAAGGCTGCCTGGCATTGTGTACTCTTAACTTATTTTTGAAAATTGAATTAAAGATTGTCATATGTTAGATTATGTGAACACCAGTTCAGCTTCGCGCGCATCGCGAGCAGGCGGCTTCTGTTTCACTGGAGAACATATTGATTATAAGGTCTTGCGACTAACGTATCCAATAGTAAGATTTCATCCAGATGATATCCTTCGGTAATACTGTTCCACTGTGCACTATCGTGTAATGCGAAAGATAGCATGCTTAGCTAAGTTGCTCAATATTAAGTGGGGTAAAACGTGCTCGCTTACTGGCCATATGATATGCTTATGCTTGTCCCGCCTCGCAAATGAGACCACGGCGTAGCAGCGCATCCGTGTGGTCATGGCTGTGAGTTACGTTCTCAATAGAGCATTCTGCATAAACCCATATATGGGATCGATCTGTCACGTGACTCAATGATATTTACGATTACCACAGCACCTATAATACTGTGATTCCTGATCTCATCAAAACCTGCACAAACCCGAGTTTCTCGATGCATTCTACAAAGAATCCGATATTTTTGATCGGAATCGATGGGTAGCATGTGACCCAGTGAGATCTTTACTTGCTCTACAGCGCCCATTCCATGCTGTGATTCCCAACCTTATTCGAGCCCTCCACGTAAAAACCGAAACTTTGAATTGATAACGATGGATAGCCTTTGACTAAGAAGACTTTGTACTCGCACTAAATAACCTGATAATGCCGTGATCACATTGACCGTTCGAGCCTTTTAAGCATGAACCCCTTTTGACACAAATTTCGAAACCGTTCTCGCCTATCTGGTCTGACTCTGAACATTGTCGTACCCATTTTTAGTTATCTTTATAGAGATTTTAGGATAAGCCTAAGGCTGAGCCCCACAACTGTATCCATTTTTAGCCAACCGTACATGCCCTTATAGTATCTTTCTACCCACCCTGGACATTGTCCCAACTGCGAGACGAGTCATCACATTGATCCTATCAATTTGGCCCAAAACTTTTGAGAAGAATCGTAGCTGTGAACTCCTGATGTCGACCCAAATTAGAAGTGTGCTACGCAGGCATACCTGATCGAAAAAGCACGTAAGATTGCTGAGATGAGGATCTGGAAAGGAACAGAAGCAGCGGGCAGTGCCTTTGTGGCCGATGATTTTATGCTCATTTCCTTCATAATTGACGAACTGATCTGAAATCAGTATAGTGGTTATTCAAGACCCAGTATAAGTCCTTGGGTACTATTCTGAATGTGCTGATCCCTGATTTTGAATTTATAAATTGAAGGAAATGGTAAACTGACCATAGTAAAGCCCGTAGGCTGCAGCAGCTCCCACAAAAGCTCCAATTGTTTGTACAACAAAGTAGACACAGAAATGAAAGAACGAAAGTTTCCCAAATGTGAGCATCGTGATGGATACGGCAGGATTGTAATGGCCACCTTAAAAGAGCAGTGATGGAAACCACTCTGATAGCCATGCATTCTTATGTGATAGAAAACGGCTTTTAGCCTGCCTAAATTAACCCTTCCAATGGTGGTGGTGCACACATGCCACATCGTGATGATTTATTAGGTTGTCCGATAAATAGTGCGTTTTTGTTCAAACGAAAAATTTCAAGTGAAATTCTATGCTTTTCTACCATCCCCTATACCGGTCGGAAGAAAATTGTCTGCTCTATAGAGTAGCATTTGGCTTCCACAATCATTGCGAAGTTTTTGAATTTTAAGCCTGCAAAATTGGAGGTCCAGTCGACGAAAATTAGCCAGACCGACATCGAGCTCGAACTCAATTTTCCCTCAGAGGAAATCAATTAATATACCCCTCCTCGACTCATGACCTCTTCTGAACAATCCGCTATTAGGCTTCCAGCAAGTGGCGTCGCTACTCGCGGGTTTGGATTTTCTGCCGAAATTCGATGGTTAGGTACCACCTCTTGAAATTTAGGCTAAAAATTTTAACGGCAGAGACGTTGAAAAACTAGTGAAATGTTAAGGACAAGTCGTGTCTGACGAGGAAAAAATGCCAGGTCGAAGTGGCCATTTGTAACAAGACATTCATAACAGACCAGTAAATAGTGATGTAATAAGCAACAGTAAGGAACTATTGGGTTGCCCCATAAGTCCTGTCCGATTTTTGTTCAACTTCAAATTTCTTCAAGCCAAATCAGCATCATTGCGAAATATGTTGGTATGTTGAAGAGTGGATATGCACGTCAGCCAGGAGGTACTGGTAGATTGAACCCGCATCGGGGTAATCAAATAGGAGTCGAAATAAATGAGTGACAAGAACGAACGAGTATGCTCTACGATCCTCAAATAGGCGCTTTCCCAAGGAAGACAGTAGAGGAGATTAGTACTGTATTTTGCTCAGTCTCTGTTACTGATCGAACGCTGAGGTAGTGGATGAGTAGCAATGGCGAAGACGGTACGAGCTGTGAAAGTCAACCTCAACCTGGGGCTCCACTCACATTCGACGAAGACCTCTCACGCCATGGATTGGAAGGGGACAGGGGCGCTACTACCAGGGATCTACACAAACACTTTGACATGGCCGATCAACCATCGCTCGCCATCTGAATGAAAACGGCTGCTGCAGAATGAGGCTTCGATGGAAACCGTATGCACCGACCGACCGTGACCGAGAAGCGCGTCTGACCATCTGCGGAAGACTCCTCTTGCTGACGCCCACATGGGACTTCCTCAAGTCGATCACCAGTGGAGGTGAGTCGCGAGTCCACTGCAACAATAACACGCGGCACGCCTGGTGGCCATCTCGCAGCCAGGACTCACCAGCTCAACCAAATCCCAAACTCCACGTCTGGAGGATATTGTTGTTGGTCTGGTAGATTGAAAGGGTATCACGTTCTTGTGACCGCTCTGCTACATGCAGACAGCATAGCGAATGCCGTCTTGGAACAGCTCCCGGGTTGGTCGCAGGATGTGAGAGACCCGTCCTAAAACGACTCGTAAACTCATTTCCCCAAATGAACGACCGACCACGCACTGCTATGATAACTCGCCACGTTTTGTAGGGAATTGACTGGACCACGATGCCATAACCTTCACATAGTGTTAACATCCCTTCATCGGAATATCCCCTTCACAATGCCTCGAAACAGCAGCAGCGGCAGAAAAAATTCCACGAATACAACCACCCCAAAAACGACCTTGCCGAATTCGTCAACACCTAGTTTCGCTCATCCTAGGAGGGAAGCACCGGAGGCTCCCTGGGAGATGGATGCTTGTCAATGATTATGATAGTGGTTATATTTTTGATCAACTGGTTTTTAAGAAAGATAAAATTTTAAAAGAACAAATTGTGAAACTCGGACAGGACTTATGGGACAACCCAATACAAAAGAGCCAAAACAAACACCCTTAAATGAATCCATCTTTAGCTGACTCGAATCTCAATTCCGTTATGGCACGGAGGATATTGCACTCAATGTAGGAGGAACCTTATATTAGGTCGGTCAAAAAGTATCCGCCGTTTCTAGCGCCTAACTTTGAGACATCATAACTCTGCTGAAAACAACCTTTCAACCTGGAATAAAAACAGTTATATTTACCATAGTGTTGCCAATCATAGCCATGCTGACGTTTCCCATACTGACAGAAATTCAAATTACTGTGAACAAAAATCTGTGGCTAGGCAGTTTCGACATACTCCAGTTCTCCTAGCGATATCTTCTCCAAGAATTGAGTTGAAGAACGGGAAACCGGTAGTTCATCAGGGATATACTTGGACTATATGAAGGACGACAGAGGAACTCTGAAGTCGTTTTCAAACAAATTCTACACAACGCGTTTTGCGGTGGACCGTCCAGCGCTATCGCGGTCAAAGGTCGAACCTCATTTGTTCCTTGTAGCAGGCTATCATTTACGCAAATTCGCATGGACCATGTTCTATTCTTTGTGGCAGAACTCAGCCGTCGTCGACTGACTCGGTTCATGGGCCTTGGAGTTAGCTGCGCCATCAGACATTGAGGGAAATCCTTATTGTAAGTGCTCTGGGTTTCGGGATGCTCCAAGGGGACTCAATCTCGCACCACCCATTTAGTAACCCTTTCTTCAATTGCGTGCAGCACCACTGTTTTGGGCCACACTATTACCCATCCCAGAAACGGTTCTTGCTTTTTGCAATGTGAAATTCAAGTACGCACATCCATGCGTGTCACAACGATTTGACCTGCTAGCATGGGTCAATTCAATGGACAGATTGAAGACGTTTTTCCTCGTTTCTCATAGCATCCATGCGGCCGAGCGCGATATCTTCAGAGTCCCCATACTCTCTTGCCACACCAGTAGTTGAGCATCTGTTATAAGGTGGCTTCGTTTATTTAGTACACTTCTGTTTAGTAAGGGCGGTCATTTCACCACGTGCATCACTTTCGAACTTCATTTCTCCAGACTCAAATCTGGCGAGCTACTCCCATGTTGTGTGATTCCTAGGTGCATTCGTTCCTGATGCAGCCGCCATACTGCTGGTTAACCCTGGCGTGTCTCTTCCATGTTAGTAGACATAAAGTGCCAGCAGTCAAAAATAACGATTTTCCGTAGCTCAAAAAAAGAGGTTAGAACAACGTGAGCTTTTGGAACTATTCCAAGTTTTCGTATATATGTGAAAGAGCTGAGTTTCCTCTACAAGCTGACACAAAAATTGTTCGAATAGTTGAGCAAGAACTTATTTAAAAAATGCAGGGAAGTAGTCGAGGTGCGAAACGGCGGATACTTTTTGACCGACCTAATATTACTAACTTTTCAATGTTTGTCATCAATCTTATCTGATTGTTATTTTTCCCAGAGTGATCTTATATTATGAAACGGTGCAAAACCAAAAATTAATTATAAAAGCTAGAAGGAAAACTGCCCTCGTCAAAATTGACAGAGGTAAGTCATTGTGAGGAATCAGTGGGTGATATTAGAAAAATTCCCAATCATCTGCTTGTTTTGGAAATGTGGAATTTTAGGGTGACCTTATAATTATGAAACGCACTGTACAGGAGTGGCCAAAAAACACTTCGCTGATGACTAGCTTTAACTAGCACAGGTTGCCGTGGTCGATGGAAGCCTTATATATCATATTGCTGAGACGTCCCTTCATGCGCAGGCGCAAGCTCCTGTTCTCTTCCCTCGTCTTCTTCAGGATATGACGTCATCTGCCATCGTTGTCGAGCTCAAGGAAATCATTCGCTACAGCTACATGATTTCTTCAATCGGTTGCCTGACTGTAGCTTACAAAAGAAATTAGCTGTGATTATGCAAGGCCTCTTTCGACCAGCTTTTCAGATAACGTCGCAGTGGTCCATGATCCGTCGAGGACCATGTTGAGCTCGAACCGGGCACAACGTTCCCATATCAAATTCCCCCGAGGTCGTTATTGTGAATGGCTACTATGACGTTCGCTGATAGAATGAATTGTACCCTTCAATTTTCACTTGAGAGCACTCGGTTTGAATTTAGCAAAGTGCGATAAATGCCGCTTTTGGGACTTCCGTTTTCAGCATCGCGCTGTTGAGCACATCTTTTATGCACTTCTAGGTTATGTCCCTCATGGCGCCTACGACTACTTAAATCAACTCTCGTGGTCAGAACGAATTCGTGGAGTTATGCGGTCGGTAACAAAGTTATAGATAGGAATTTGACTGATGATGATGAAAAAGGGGAAGAAAAATGCCGACGAGGCCTCAAAACGGGGGCTCCCCCTCCTTGGCTGAGAGATGAAGAGAAGAAAGGGATGTACGAGCGGTCTGAAGTGCCCGCGCCCCATTTGCGATTGCTGACAAGTAGCCAGCAGTGCCTTGCTATTTGCCAGGAATTGCTGGGGCGCAATGCGTCATCAGGTGAAGACCACCCTGCTTCCGCAAGGTCAAGTAGCTGCGAGGCACCACGTAAGTTGCTTTGAAGGATCGACCTAAAATAGGCCGGTGTTCCGAAACGACCACAAATACCTGCGCATCCAATCTCGCACTCTCCACGACGGCAAAGAGGAGGCGCGTACAGGGGCTGTACGCACCTCCTCCGTCGCTCGTCATTCTCTCCGTTCTACCGGCATTTGAAGGTGAGTTTCTTGGTCAGCTCCTATTCATGTGTGCTTCACTAGGGCTAGTTCATCACCCCACACCATTAGCATCAACTTTTTAGAACCCTTCTGAGACTGTTGCTATCAGGGACGGGGACTCCGGAGTGGGTAGACCACGCACGTTGTGTCAAAAGTTGAAGTGTGTGAGATCACAGAGTGAGCTCTATCCCGCGCCAAATGGCGACAAAATGGATGTC